>WJFF01000276.1:3851-24994 GCA_011800825.1 Fonsecaea pugnacius | reverse complement strand
AAGGCGTACAAAGCGTCTAAGCGGACCCCTCTGCTCTTCAACGCTTTTGCGGCACTGATAGCCATCGGCTTCTTCGTCTGGGACCTCAGTTTGGGCTTTCCGTTGTTCCACTGGCGCGAATTGACCCCTCTGCTCCTCCCCGCTATTCTGTTCCTCGTTGTTGGCGGCTTGCTTTTCATGATCTTCTAGTCGATCTCTTGGTAGTATATCGTGCGCAGCCTGCGCAGAATTCAGCCACCAAGAACACTTGCTATTTCCAACTAAAGGTTTAGAGGGGCGCCAGAGGCAGGGCTGCGGGACATCTTCAATGTCCGGCAGAGGGCGCCAAAGCCCCGGACAGCCAGCCTCGTTGTCGTTGCCGGTCCAGGGATCCTCGATCGTGGGCAGTTTTTGCTGTTCGATGCCCTCGGTCAGGGTGGGGGGCGGGGGGTCTGGAAGAATATACGGCTCGACCGCAAAATGTTCCGTCAAGGCGACATGTGTTTGACCTTGCGGATCAATACGACTGTGCACCGAGCCGTTTGGTAAAAAGGGTAAATATTCACCCTTGCATGATCACTACGCGCTGATGAGGACAGGGAAAGGGAAAAGGTCGACATACTAGACAGGATCGGGCTCGTTCTGTACAAAATTCACCAGTAAGCTGGTTATGAGCTTGTCTTCAGGCCAGATAATCACCTCATCGTCAACGCTCAATTGGTAGACAGTATCCTCTTCGTCAAGGTTCGGGTCATTGGCAGGGTCCCAATCGTCGTTGTCACACTCTTCGTCCCGCGTCGCGCCGATCACGATGGGCTTGGAGGAACAACCGTCTGGGCGTGAGCCCCATTGCTCGGTCAGGGTGTTTTCTATGCCCCACTGTTCAACGGTGTGTTGGCCAGGCTCCTCGGGCAGGACAATAGTGCCAACACCAAGGGGCAGGAGCCCAAGCCCCTCGTCGATACCGCCAAATCTTCGCACTCTCCGGTGTGACAGGGGTCGCAAACACCCGGAATACTATCTTTCCGCGCTCAACAATGGTGGTGATGTACGTATGAAGGGTCATTCCACCGCCATGGCTAATTCAAGCGTATTAGAGATGGTCTCGGTGATCTTGTGGTAGGTAGCGTTGCGTTGTGGGCACACGGGCGCGATAGTCTTGCCGCGACTCGTCTTTCTGATCAAGACACCGGCTGGGTCCTTCCCGAGCATCTTGACCAGCCCCTGATATCGTATAGCTCTTTCCTCGTCGCTATAGTTAATCGGGTCCTGAAGAAGGAGACTTATGCAGTCGGAAATAGCTAGGAGCTCGGCCAAAGTCTCGGGGTTCCACGTTGAAAAGGACCGGTACAAGCATAACGGGCGAAGCTTACCGTGCTTTAGCGTCCAACCGCACAAATTGTCGATTTGACGAACGAGTGCCAGCTGAGCGGAACGTTTCGCGTTGACTCTGATCCTGTTCCTCTTCAAAGTCAACCTCAACCTGAGTTCCTCCTCGAGATGGCACGGCTCAACCGAGCCGCAATATCCGATTGTAATACCGAGGCCGCTGACGAGAAAATAACAGATGGTAGTGCTCTGAGATGTCCAGCGTGGTTAGTCCCTGAATGTCGCACTCTTCTTCGCCTCTGGATTGGATGAAGTCGGGATAGATGACCAGTTGCGAAAAGACGGTGCAGTCTCGAGACATGCGCATGAGGATGCGGAGCTGCTTGTGCGAGAGCGTGCTGGCGCGAGCGTTTGAAGGGATCCGAATCTTGGGATCGTCATTATCTTGGAAAGTCGCCTCGATAGCAGAAAGAGGTATGGGCTCGAAGCCGCCGCCAGCGCCCCCGGCCACCCCGTCGCACGTTGTGATGCGAGGACTTTGGGATATGTTAGCTGATATCTCGACTACAGACATCTGCCAGCACACACTTACAGTCTCATGGCGACGAACGCTTACGTCAGACTTCATGCACGAAGAACGCAATGTATGTAGAATGCTGTGCAATGCAAGAAGCAAAACGTGTCGAAGGGGCTAGATGGAAGGGAGAAATGCGCAAAACACCACAAGCACAGGGCAGGTCCTTCCGCCAGCTTTAAGAAAGGGTTACGAGTGAGATGGACAAGGTGTTGGACGACTATTCCTATTCGAAATGGACTTGTCGCATCCTGCAGTAGCGAATGGCCCGATCGCTGTGCTTCCGACGCATCCTGGGCCCGCCCGGCTCCACCGCTATTGGTCACACGCGTTATCCTTTATCCTCTCCAGGCGTTCCCCAAGCACAGTCTTACATCAATTATCGGCTTTCAGCTTTGGTGGACGGGTCCATTTTTCGTGTTGCCAAAACGGACGGGCGGCCTCGATCCTTCTCCCGCACAATGAGCCTATAAAGGGCCATCGTCAGCGGCATGTTTCATGGCCAGTCGCATCTCACTTTGCGCCTTCTAACTTGGCCGAGGCCACGGACAGTGCGAGTCATGGTGGTGCTGGCATCATCCATTCTACACTGCTTTCTGGAACGACAATCCGACCCATATCGGTCAGCGCCTCTGCGCATTGATACCCTCCGGGGACCGCTTGGCGACGTCTCCTAGCTAGCACCTTCCCACACGGTGAAGGGTGTTACTCAATCAACACAATCAAGAAAGATAACCTATACATTCCCTATAGCGATAGCTACCTTTCTTAGGCGACATAATAAATGAGTTATGCGGAATTTTCAGTATCTTTACGCTCATTATTATACCACGTTATTAGATTAGCGACACTAAAACCTAAACTTCTAAACTTCTAAAGTTCTCGACTTCTAAATGTCTTACATAAATCTATAACGCCCGGAAATAGCGGCCCGTGTAACGAAGCTAGCCTTTGAACTACCTAAATTCAAATATAGTTATACCTTACCCGGTTAAGACCGTTATACCTTCTAAAACGGTAAATTTTAGCTATATCCCTAATCTCCTACCGACGAACCTCTCTTTGCCGTCGTTAGCTAGATATAGGTCATTATTAGGCGGGTGTCGCCCAACCGCCGCCGGCCTATTATGACTACCCTCCATCACTATAGGGTCTACCTATGATAGCGGGAGGTGGGAATACCGTAGAGTTAAATTCGATCTATTACTCAAAGCGAAATAATATAGCGAAATTCGGCATTTTCGTATTCCCGATCACCTACACTACTATGTCTTATTGATTACTTAACCGATTAGGAGGTCGCGATGGATAACCGTAGTTATCAGAGCTAAGAGCTGATAGGATGAGACTAGTACTCTTACTTGAAAATATATAGTTTAGTATTACGGCCTACTAAGCCTTCCCTAGGATCCCTTACGTAATCCTGAAGTACTAAGAGCGTATACTCTATTTCTACTTATTATATACTAGGAGTTATCTTACCGAAGACTCCCCTAATAGTATAGATAATTCCTGTATAATATACTTTCTATAGCTAGTAACTTATATTCTTATATCTACCGGTAGCCTCTCTAGGAGCCCTAATAGCTAGGCACGTTTGAGTATATTTAGTCTTGTAAGGTAAGAAGTAGGAAAATTGGCGAAAAGAAAAATTAACGTACCGGAGGCCCCTACTTAACTTCTAGCTTGTGATAAGAACACAGCAGATGCAGGGGAAGGGGGGAATTGTCCTGACGCACGGGATGCAGATGGTGGATCACAGCATGGTCCATTTCGTAATCCTCCGAAGGTTCGAGACAAGAAGATAACAGTCCACCGGTGAGCAGGGATAATGAAAAGTCCGGGATTCATTAAGGGAAGGCAGCGATATACTGACAGAGGTGATTGAAACATAGAGTCAACTGGGCGGCGACATGCAACCGCAAGCGTGTTCCTGGGACTAATGCGGGAAGGAAACTTAGAAACGCCGGTGAGCAAGGGTGCTCAGGAGATTGGTTCAGGTAAGCAATATCAAATAGCGTCAACAACAGGGCCAGCGCCCCGCGATTGGCCGTTGCGGCTTGTCAACCCATGCATCGTAAGGGGAGTTCGTTGCGCGCTCGACCTCATCCCGCAGAATTCGAGCCCAGACGGGGGTAGCAAAGAGCTAGGATTACTTTCCTGAGCGAGCTCATATGCGCGCATTAGATATTGTGGTCTTTATCGCCAGGAGACACGGAGATAGCGGCTCGATTCGTAATCGACCACCATACCCGGGATTCAGGCTACTCCTAGCGGTGGATGCACCGGGCCGCTGCCGCGCAGATAGCAATACAAAACTCGAGAGTCCAGAGTGCAAGGACTCGGGAAAATGTTCCCTAAACGGTAAGGACGATGGCTTTATGGCCCCTCACGCATCGCCGGAGGAGCGCACCGTGCCATTGTCACCATGTTCAAACAAACATGGTGCAGACTTTTCAAGGTCATGCACACGCCTGGCTAGGGGTTGCAGCATGGACACACGGAGCGCATTCGAACCCGTGGGAGACCTGATGGTCATGATGACGGATGGGAATTGCCAACGTGGGGTGCCGAACCCGCCCGTCCTCACCGGTTCCGCTTTGCTACATATATATGCCTGGAGTCTGGGTACTTCTGAGTCCTCCATGCCCGGTGTCTCTCTTGTCACAAATATGTCTCCCAATGTCAATCCCAGCCATCCTTCGCGCGCGTTTAACTTGCCGCCGTGCTAAATAGTCTTCGTCGACTCCTGTGTAATGAGCGGCCCAAGCGTACCGCCATTCTGTCATTGCCGCCCTCTGCAGTACGCATCTAACCAAACACGTTGCCCTCAAAAGCACCCCGGGTTTCGTGTAGGACAATCTCCCCAAGAGAGATACATGCCGAGCTTACAGTCCTGTCAATATCCATAAGCACTCTCCACTTCGATGGTGTCTGGCCTCGTCGTGGTGAGCTCCCACTCCTCACATCCACCGCGGGCCGATACCCAACCCCGAGCTGAGCCTTCGACCAGGAGACGGATATCACTGCCGCTCCCCGTTCCACCGATCGCCTGCCACACGCGGAGCAGCCCACCCCAGCAGAGCCTCGCCGGCAGCCTTTTTAGGCTCGTAGGGATGAGGGTGCCCCGTGCGGCCTTGGACTTACATGGCAAGGGGCCCGGCATGCCGGTCAGATGCAGAGTCGCAATTGCTATCTCGACGTTGGTCCTGGGCTGTGCGAGCCCCACAGGCGGCAGCGATGTCGATTGAAGGACGGCCTCGTCGAGGCGCGGCTCCGGTGCTGTGACGTTTGCAAATGGAGCTTGCTCCGCCCTCGTTGTCACATACCTCCTCGAGGCCGTTTACTGCATGGCAGACCATAGGGTCTCTGCCCGATCCGCACATTCCAAGGTCTCAAATGGCGCGACGGATCTATCGGCCATTGATTCCGTGCAGCGGAGGAGGGAGAATCAAGAGGGCCATGGTTTGCAAAGCCGCCGACTAGCGCTTCTCGCGTGGAATTGTTGAAATTCGAGACTCTGGGGACACAGGAAAAGGGAGGACGGATGTGGATTGGAGCCAGAGACGTAGTTCGTGGCATATCTCGATACTAGGACAACTTTGTGACTACAAATGCGGGAACAAATCTCCGCTCTATTCATGGAAGACACGATCAATAATATGTCTCCATGATCCTTGCATGTTCCTAGGTATTGTACGGCCCCCGGTCTTTCTCCCTTCCTGGAGAAGGGCCCACGTCATGCGGCCCAAGCTCCCATAAGTGACAAGCGAGGCAAATAAATTTTTAGTCAAGGTTTGACTTCGATAGTAGTAGGCGCTTTCCGATTGACTGTTGCCTGTAGAATCCAGTTATCCAGATGTCGCTGCACATTTCGAGACCCCTGAGGCATAAATCTTCCTAGGTGCCCCCTTTTCTTGAGCGGCCTGCTCAGTTTGCACGCTCGAGAGCTAGCCGCTGTACCCGGGGGTGACCATCGCTTACCTGCGGCTCTGGCGCTATCGGGAACTAGTGCTTTGTCCTAATGACTACTCGGTTTCTGAACGGAGACCACCGGCGATCGACATGCTCGGCTCTCACTGCCCTGCACCACGGCACGTGCTGCAGCACGCGCCACAGGGGAATGCAAGCGTACGCCCTCTCAGAGGCCCCCCACACCACACCCCCAGTTCGTTGGTGGCCACTGCTTACCATGGGCCAGTCAATAAGCCAGAGAAATGCTCGTGGCTGGTATGATGAGGCCTTCAGACAAAATGGGACGAGGAGAGGAGGCTAAAGAGGGTTAGGGCGAGAAAGCCCGTCCGGCGGAAGGATAAGAAGGTGCTCTGTTATTTTCTATTGGGGTTGGGCGCCGGTTTCCGGCGATTTTACGCACAGGTTGTTATCCTTCCTTCCTTTCATGGCTCATGTAGCCCAGACAACACGGCGACTCAATTTCGTCTTCTTGGCGACACTCCAGCTTACGCTGCAGTGACGAAGGTCCCATTACTAAGGCCACCGCCTGGCTGTGAACAGCCAGATGGTCAAACCCCAATCTGGAGTAACGACCATTCTCAGGAGTGGAAGGCTTGATTCACCTGATGCCGAGACTAGTTACTACAGCATGTATGTGGTCCGCCGTGGCTCGGCGCTCCCTCTTTCCTCGTGTCCTTTAACCCGCGGGTGTTATGTAGAGCCGCCACCACCACCACACCCCTAAATTGTTGGGGATGGTGCCACGCTCCGTGCTTCAGGGAGGAAGCTTTCAGCAGTCACTACCAAATATTGCACCGGACATCCTCTGACGTCGTGATGATGGTTGATCTCCCACCCCCTTACCCGCGTCTTCACATAGTGTTGCCCTCCGCGTATACAGCAAGATGACCAGCAAGCATCCTCGCATGTGTCAGTCCCTCCGTTTCTCAATCCCTAGTTTCCTCTCCAAGTCTGTGGTAATTGAAAGTCCTAAAGAAAACCACAAGACCAGCCTGTGACAAAGGCACCCTCCCACGGGGCCAAGTCCTAAGACGGGTGTAGACAAAACGACGTTCTGTCAGGGCCCCCAAAGAACCCTCTTACAGGGGCAAGCTTCAAGATGGATGAAAACGAGACGGCTTTCCTTTTCATTCTGGATTCTTAGAACCTGACGCGGATCTCATCACAAACGACCGTCAAATCCCCGCGCCGCCAAACTGCAGTGGGCACACGATCAGAATGCTCCATGCTCATCTTGGCATACTCATATCATGCTGTCCGGGTGGAAGAACAGCGGACCACTGCGTTCACCACCCGGGCTTGCAATATCTTGCTGATCCTCGGCCGAACCACACACCCTCTGGCACTCGACTAATTTCTTCCCTGACTCGAAGCTGAGAAGAGCGTTAATACAGCAGGGTCTCAACTCTGTTGTTCTTCGAAATAAGGACATCAAAGAAACTAAAAAGAAACTGGCTTGTAAAACCGTTCTGCGTGCCACCGTAAACCATAGCGACATGGCACAGTCTGAATTCCGGTTTTGGAGGGGTCCATACCCACTTGATTTTTGATGCAATCCCGCAAGGGCTCAAACAGATCTCGAACTGGACGCCCCTGATTCTTGAACTGGAGGCAGCCGAAGAAAACCTTCGACGGGCACTGAAAAACCTGCAACAAATTGAGACCAAGGCTAAGGGAGACTCAGAATGTTTGGCGTCAAGTTCCTTCGACTCTGCACGACTGATCGTTGCTGCAGAGGCTCCGAAAGCGGTGGATGAATGTGCGCCAGCGTCAGAACGCCGGTCAATACCGCAATCCAAATCGATCACCTGCTTCAGGTTTTTTCCGAGATGGCAGAAGAATTGAGGAACCCCACCGCGATTGACGATTCCGTGCCCGAGTCAGCCGAAGCGGCGACGTGGTCGCACTTGACTCACACAGGAGGGGCAATGGCACTGTTATCGGCAACAGCCGGCGGTGTGGCCTCGTACCCGGCGATGTGGAACCTAGTAGTTCAACCACAGCGTCGTTGACGCTGCAAGAAAATAGCTTCATCCCTTGGAATAGGGTCGTTGTTCAATGATGCCTCAACGGGCCCCATAGTTCCCTCTCTTCAATGGATTACTGTCTTTTGAAGACAGTGTTCTTTGTTTCCTTTGGTCACTGGTGGTATTAATAGCCGGCGCTTAGATCGGGCGAGACCCAAGAATTCGGGTGCTTATCCATCGGCCTCAGCACTGTCCTCGCCCGTTGCTACCTAAACCGACTCCGTGCTCGTGGCAAGTGTACATTGGGCAGGAGTCCATTTCCATCATCGTCGTTCGCGGGCCATGTATGTCATGCATGCACTTCCCATGCTAAGGGTTCTGTCCTCGTGGCTTCCCCCGAGCCGGGCTCGGCTCGCTATAGGGCGGCGAGTTACCGCCAACTGCTCAACCCGACTCCACGGGCACGGCCTTACCGTCTGGTAAATTTCGGCCCACAGACAGGAACCAATGCAGGCTGTTTACGCCTTGGTATGGAAAGAGAGAGCGGGGCGAAGAGGCAGCGAACCGGGCCTTCGCGCTCGACCGGAGCCGTTGGAGCCGTTGGAGCCCACGAGCATTCAAAACAGTCACCTCCCGCATTTCTCCGCCTTCTCGTCCTATTCCATTTCCCAAGGACTCCATCGATGTTCAAGTTTATTGACTTGTTGCCGACTCAGATGTCCCGTTGTATGTGACGATGTAGACCGAATCGGCCGTTTGACGGTCCCGGAAAATCTGGAGGCACATACACAGTTTGCTGGCCGGACGCAGGATTGTGCTTTGAGGGGCTGGAGGCAGTGATATGAGGAGGATTTGGCCGCAAGCTATGCCTGCTATTCGAGTCGAAGGCTGCGAACAGCTATGGCACGGTGTCTGGTTCGCACGCATGACAACGTTTCGGGGCGTAAAACAACCACCTGCGAACCCACTTTTTGGCCCTCTTGACACCTGTCATCACTCTGATTTGACTTCCTGTTTTCTTCCAACCCCTGTTGCACGCGAAATACGATAAATGACGGCCGCCAATAACAACACACCTGAGACGCAGCCAGTGTGGGAACAGTCCGTCTTGCATTCGTTGCGGCGTGCAATCGCAGCGCCGGAAACCTGCCCCTGATGCAACGCTCATGTTCATTGACCCAAACACTGCGTGGGGGTGGCTTGCGGACGTCGCGGTTGCCTTGCTTCGGCGTTGGTTCGATTTACCCCCTCAATCGGCGTCAATTGAGTGTCGGGCGAGGCGGGGGGCTGCGGCTTCGCCGCCAGTGCGGATTCATTCCAATTGGACATGTGACGACCAAAAAAAAAGAAACTTCCAGCTGTCCAGGTAAACGGAACGTTGCAGCCGCACTAGTCAGCTGGTTTTCGTGGGAACTCTCGACGGCATGGCGCTTAACTGTCTTCTTATCAACTGTTTGACTGCGCCACGGAGAATCATGACGTACCCGTTCTTTTCCTCTCTTCGTTACCCCTTTTGGAAAACCGAGCCGACATATCTGCCTCGGGGCCTGACTTTGCAGCTGCCTGAGCGCCTTCAAAGGGGCGTTCCCTTTTGCATGATCCACGCTATTTGGAACGGGAACTGTCTGGCACCCCGTTATCCACCTCAGATCCTTCTTGCCATCGGAGGTTCCTCCGAATCTGCTTTATCGAGGCTCGTTGGAGCCGCAGTGTCTGGAACACGACCCCAGGCCCCTGTAAAATGCCGACCTTGTTTTGATGTTTGGCGCCAGATCGAGAGATCCGGCGATGGCGATCACTGACCCCACACGCGAATGCCTACTGTGGCTCCAGACAAGGAAAGCCTTACTGGACACCTCGCCTGCTGCATGACTGCGGCCCGATGGCCACGACAGGCGGGAGGACAGGAATTTCCAGGGTCAAACACCCAGGCGAGGAACGACTGCTCGCATCATTTTCCTATCACGGAGTACATGGGGCGTACGTGAAGTTGGTCACTCTCCAGCGGTGGCCAGAAAGGACTTCATACAAAACAGCATTTTTGATAGCCGTTGTTACACAACCCAAAGAACACCGCAAACCCGCACGACAAACTTGTTGTTCCAAAAAGGGCTCTGTCCAACACGTGGCAATATTGAGACCGCCAAAGCCATAGTCTTCGCCACCAATGTCCCGTGAAAGTCGTCGGCGCTGGTGCGCTAGTGATTGGAATCGGCTTTCGATGGAGTCTCTGTGCGAAGAGTATGCACTGAAATAAGGGCTATTCGGGTCCCCCGAGGGTGGTTAGCCGGCACTGCGAGCAAACGAAGAGGGGTTGAAATCTGCTCTTCGTGGATGACATGATCCCACCTGTTGTGTGTGTCCTTGGGTGGCCCAAAAGAGAATACTCCAACTGATGAGCGAGCGCTGGTTCATGAGAAAAGCCGGGGACGGATGGTCAGGTTGAGCTTTCGAGGGGCACGGGAGACGGAATCCGGAAATCGGAGCTCGACAGAAACCCATTTTGAGGGGCCACCCTGTAGGGGAACCGGTGGCTTGTCAGGGGCGGCGGCGCACGGTTGATTAGGGCCTCCCTATGCACATGGGAGACGATTCAGACTGACCAGTCAAAGAACGTGGCGAAGAGACAGAACTGTCAGTCAGGGGGATTACGGCGCGATTGACGCAGGAAGCCGTTTCCCCGCGGAGCCCATGCTATGCGCTGATGCCAGAGGGAATGACGGCCCAATCTATTCCTCAAGGATGATGGTATGCAGTTCGTCGTAAGTCTGGAATGCGGCATAATGGACAGGGCTCTATTGGCTCGGAGGCAGCATGGCCCCCAAATTCAATTTCGACCGGCGTGGATTCGAAAATGGCACTTGTGTCTTTGAGGGGCAATAATCGTACGATATGGAATGCTTCCGGGGGTCGTGTGTGAGAGCTCCCACCCAGTTTCAAGCCATATGCCTGCCTACTAGAATGTATTTGGTCCGGCCGCTTGGTAAAGGGCGTTCCTCTGACCGGTCGGAACTAGCAAATACCAAATAGGGTAGGACAATTAGTGATATTGGCAATGCGCTCCTAATGGAATCCGCGACTCCTGAACCAAGCTTGATGCGCGAAGCAAGTGGGAGTCCTATATTAGATCCGACGGTCTTGTAGAGAAGGCGTTCCTATAACCGGCCAGAGCCAAATACCCCCAAAAATGGAAAAGTCAACAAAAGGGGTGAAACAAGCTCTCTACGCCGTTACAGCGGTGAAGCAGAGGGTCCGTATAGTCCCCGAATCAAACCAAAAGATCGACCGCTAGTGAAATTTTGACAGCAGTGCGGAAAACCCTGAAAGCAAAGACGGCGCTTCACAAAGTGAGGCTCAAAACTATGTCTGGTGCGTGTGACCGCGCGCCCGTTTACACACCCTGGTCTCCGCGGAGGGTCAAACGGAGTCTGGGGGAGGGAATGGGACGCAACTGCCCCGATGTGAACATGGGGGAGCGCGGGAAACCCTGAAAACGTGCGGCTCGAGAACCAAATTCAGCGAAGGGAGGATCAATCCAATTCCCATGCACATGGTGGCTTCGCGCCCACTGATGATCACTAATCTCCTAGGTGTCCTCGCTTAGACGCTGTTTCCCTGTCGCTTCCCGGATCATTAGTGGCCCCCTAGAGTTGGTTATTGGTCCGACAAAGCCAGCGCGCTATATCCCTGCTCCACATGATGAGGAGCCCGAACTGCCCTTGATGAGACAGTGGTGGCCCTCTCCCCCGATGGGCATGCCCGGAGGTTTGGCACGGGCGGGCGACACATTGACCGTGTCTGAGGGGATCATTTCGCTATCGAGGCTCACACCGGTGAACAGAGTGGCACGGCCCCTAGCCTCGCAGAGACGCCGGAACGAGCGACGTAGCTACACTGGTACCTGGTCGCAGTCGAGTCGATAACAGAGGTCTCTCTAGTGGAGCAGTGGGCAATCGGAGACGTGTGAGCGCGACCTTCCGGCAGCGTCACAGCGACATCTCACCGATGCTGACTCCGCCCCCGGGTTGTGAAAGAGAACAGGCACACGACACGGTCGACCGGCGCCGCGTTTCTGATATTTTCGGGTTTCCAGCCCTCCTGCTGTGTATTCTCTCGCTCCGCCTACGGCTTTGCTAGCTAGCTCCTCTCCATCCGACTCGCCGTCCGGTTGAAAACGCCCCAAGCGTGCGCACGAAATTGCCTCCGCTCTATCACTCTCTAAAAGTTTCGAAGGACCAATATGTATACAGACGGGCCCGTTCAAGTACTCCCGTGCTTGGAAAACGGCCTTTCAGAGTCCTGCTCAGATGTGCTGATGTGCTGGCAAAGTGAGCAACTGCTCCCGCCTCCACCTGAAGGCGAGTGCGGCTGCAACGGCCCTGGACCAGGAAAGCACGACAGGCGCGACAAGCCGCCCGAGGGCGTGGTCAAAGTTACGGACACCGCATGCATGACAACCTCGAGCAAATTGACGATACCTTCCACACCGTATACCAGATCGTGCCATATCTCCTCGGAGCCAACATTGTGTCGATTATTCGCATGGCGCATAGTCTATCGTCGCGGGGAGCATATAAAAATGAACGTTGAGCTCTTGCGCGGGTGGAGGTGCCGGCGCGACCGCGAGCTCAACCAATTCTGGAACCTGGACCGCGGCACGCGACGTCATCGTGCCTTTTTAGAGCCCGTCGGGTGCTGGCTACTTCCCGCGTGGCTTTTGCACTCCTCAAATGCCTGCTCCACGCCGGCCGCTTGCCTGCAACATGCCGTGATGATTTCGAAGCCCCGCGCCGGAATCGGGTAGTGGTGCGATGCCGGAGCGCATACAGCGGACATTGCCAACGAGTCGAGCCCCTTGCCATAAACACTCCTAGTTTTGCTGATACGCGTAAGCTCCTTCTTCGCCCGCCGTCGGGTGGGCGCGTGCTGTGTCTGCAGAGTGTCAATCTTCTCTGGCCTCGCGAGGCCAACCCGCGTCGGACGTTCTATGGTCCCGGAGAGGCCTTTGTGGACAGAGGGGTGCCGCGATAGGTTGGGAATGGACATTAAGAAGACGTGCGCACGAAGTGAACTTGCCAGGCGATCGTCGCTTAGGCCAGAACGAGGAAGCTAGAGTAGTATAGATACCACTTCACCGTCCACGTTAATGCATATATGTAAACTACTGTATTATTTACGTTTCTGTGGGTGCAAGCATGACTCCGAGGCGGCAACAGTGTAACAACGAACGACCTCCGTCGTCCCATGGTATATTGGTCGTCCGCGTCTTTCACGTCCTCATCGTCCACAATATTCCGCTCGTATTTACATGGCTCATAGGCCGCGACCCGGGCGGCCAATTCGGCATTGAGCAGGAAGGCATTTACTCACAGTGGTGGGAAGGGGGGTGCGTGAACAGGTCCTCGGGCCGAATTCAAGTTTCTTTCCTTTACGCCCCTACGTCCTACCCGGCCGGCCAAACAGGGTCTCGACTATTTGCTCGTCCTTGTGATACGGCTGGCCTCGCACGTGGCGCATCGGCTAGGGGGGTCGGGTCTGCCTACGCCGTAGCATTTGATGGCTCTCAACTGTTTGAGTAGACGTCTACATCTGAGCAATTGCTCGCTTGTCAGGGGTCCCGGGGCGCTTACCTCCTTGTGGTATGCCGCAGTGGTATGGCATCCTGATATCACACCCTGCTTCCACCTGTCCCAATCCCGAGAATACCTTGTCAACTCGATCGAGCTCTTGCCGGCATCGTGTCTGCTGTTGAGGCTGACGGCGCTTGGCACGCTGCATGCGACAAAAAAAGACCTAGAGGCCGCAAGGCAGCCCTGGCATTTAAGAGGGTACGGCGAAGCATTGGTTGTCATCCTCTATCTTTTTCTGGAGCGCGGTGATTTGAAATTTCCCATGATTGATATCACTATCTATCTCCCGTCGTTGACATTTTGGATTCATACTTTCATCGTATTCAGATTGTCTGTTTGTCACGAACAGCTACCACAGGCGCCCTACAAAGCCCTCCCGAATCGAGAGGGCTCTGTACCCCCTCGGTGCCCTGCGAACCCCTCCTGAATCAGGAGGGCTTCGTATGGCTAGGAAGGACTACAGAATGGAACATAGACAAGGCTGTCACAGACAAGGCTGAGTACGCAGGGCTGTCAGAGCGCAAGGCTGTCGGCACATGATACCTCAGGTAAAGTGCTGACACACGTGACAGTACAGGCGGGGAAGCTACAGGATATAAACCCCTAGCGATTCAGGAGGGGTCTATTTCTTTTCCTTTTGCAAGCGTTGAGTCGTTGTCAATAGGAACTACAGTTAGGCAATCGCATACAGTTCTCCAATCGTCAGTGCCTACTGTGCAGCGTAGGTCCTGATACTGTTGCCTTATGTTCGGTGTGACTTTGTGCGTCCTCGTCGCCGTTTGCCGGCCCCCGTTCCGCTTGTGCATCTGGAACCCCATGCTACCGCGCTACTTCGCGCCTGTGGACCGTTCACGAGGCTTGAGGCGCCCACGCGACCCCCGGATCGGCCCCATACATGCAAGCCCTCCCAGGCGGGCCGCTCTTGCGTCACATTCCCCCCCATGCCCCCCATCTCCACGCCCACAACACCACTCAGCTCCTCACCTCCACTTCAACGCCTACGGACGACGTGGATGCGTTATCTGCCTCCCGTTCTTGTCCGGTCTTCAACCGCCAGTAATGGGCATATTTGCCGTCCCGTTGCTGGAGGTCGGTGTGGCTGCCGGTTTCAATGATGGTGCCGTGATCGTCGAGGACAAAAATCTTGTCGGCGTGCATGATAGAGGTGAGGCGGTGCCTATAGCATCCAGAATACGCCGAGATGTGCATTTTAGCTTCATGTGTTGCCTCGTTCCAGGAGCACGAGGTGAACGAACGGGTGGGGTAGATTGATAGATGTGAGAGTGGGCAAAAGTCCTGGGGGCAGGGCGGGGCAGATAATACAGGGCTGAGGCGGGGATGGATGTGCAGGGAAGAGGGGAGGGGCGGGTGGAGGGGAACGTACGCGACGAGAACCACGGTTGCTTTGGCAAACCTTTTGCGGATGAGGTTTCGGATTGAGGCCTCGGACACGGCGTCGAGGGTACTCGTCACCTCGTCGAAGAGGAAGATGCCAGTTGTTTGTCCCATGAGCCCTACTCGGGCAAACCCTAAACGCTGGCGCTCTCCGCCCGACAAAAACCTACGAGACGGAGTGAATTAGCTGGAACCCGGGGTGGAGTGTGCAGCTTCACCACGGCGACAGCAGGGGCGGACTTACTTTCCGTTATCTCCTGTCGCTGCGTCGTAGTTTTGTGCTCGTTGCATGACAGTATCGTGGATGCCCGCATTTCGACATTTCTCGTATATCTCTTCGTCCGTGGCATCCAGTTTCCCGTACGTGAGGTTCTGTCTGATTGTGCTGTTGAACATGAAGGGCAGTTGGGGAACAAACATTACATGCCCCATGACGCTGAGCACGACATCGTGAGTGAGAACGCACAGATGGGATTCCTTGTCTCGAAAGGCGGGCTTTTACTCACGAGCTATGCCTGGCCTTCTGGACGTCCTGGCCATCAATGAGAACTTGGCCAGAGGTCGCAGCAAACATGCGCGCTATCAAGGACAATATCGTCGACTTGCCGGCGCCGGTGGGCCCAACAAATGCAACCGTAGTCCCTCCTTCGGTGACGAAGCTCATGTTGTCGATGACGGAGGCGCTTCCGGGTACTGCTCCGGGAATTGAAAAGGTGACATTCCGGAACTCAATGGTACCAGTCTTGAGCTGGAGCGTTGCCCCATCTTCGTTTAGGCTCGACTCCATGCTTATAATTCTCCTGAGCCAATTGGCCCCGAGGATAGTCTCCATTCTGGTGGTAATTTCAGCGCTGAGCACTATTATGGGATGGAGGAGGAGGTTCCAGAGGCCCTGAACGGCCAGCATACCACCAACGGTCGCCTGATTCGAAGTCGCAAGATATACAACATACACGACGGCGGTGTTGCGCGCGCAGAACAGAACCAGAGATTTCGCGACGGAGGTGAGGGAACTGATTGTCATATATTGCATTTGCTGCTTCATCCAGGTGAGCGTTCCCGTCGAGAAAGCATCCGTCTCACGCTCAATCCGGCTGTAGCTAGACACGGTTGTCCATCCACGGATTGAATCCTGGCGCCGACGCTCGCACGCAGTCTTCAACTTCAACACCTTGTCCGTGTCTCGCGCTCTCATAGTGACCCCTCGTTTCTCAAAGATAAGATAAGACGTGGCCATCCAGATCAGGATGAGCAGCATGTACCATCCATAGCGGGCAGCCAGCGCCGCCGTGGTGGTTATTAGCGTAACCAGGTTGGGGATGACGGTTAAGAAGTACGAGTCAAAAAGCTTCTCTATATTGTTGGCATTGTTTACAGCCTGGATCGTTTCGGCCGGATTTGCCAGCAAGTGGAAGACGGGTTCCAGATTTAGGATCTTCTTGTGGACTTGGACCTTGATGTTGCCTGTCCGAGGATAATTCACCATGGGAGATATGATATTTCGAATCGTTTCGAGAATGATTTCGAGCACCCGAAGGGCGAGTAGCTTGAAGAGCGAGCCCCAGACATCCCCTCCCTTGGCGAGAGAATCGGAAAGAGCGGCGCTCTGCAGTGGAGCGTAAACCATAACGAGGCGCTGAGCAATGACAAGAACAAATGAAAGGACGAAGAGGATCTGATGGTGATAGTGGAAGGGCCACGTGAAAGGCAGAAAGATGGAGAATCTCCAAATAAACTTCCACCATCCGCCGACTTCGTCAATCTCAGAGAGAACCGATCGCCGAATCCCAAGCGGATCAGTGCCGGCATCGTTGTCGGGGGGGGCTGTCCATCTGCGGGTCAGAGGTAGGCAAGGGCTCGTATCCATGGCGGCGAGCGGACCAGAAGAAACATACGAGGAGCAATGTGCATATCAGCACCTTGACGGCGGAAAACGATACTTCGAACGCGGCGTCCGTCGGGGACGAGGGAGGCTGCACGCAGACACGGACGATGGTGAGGCTCTCGGCGATGCAAATGAGAGTCCATGATGGAACGTGGGCATACCATTCCGACTCTTTCTTTTGGGAATTGATGCGATCCCACTGTATGGCCAGCGCCGGCACGAACACGGCGTACGAGAAGGTGGCGTCGACATCGGGGAAAGTCCTGTGGAACAGCGAGGTGGAGATGAACGTTGCCAGATGGCCCACGTCGAGCAAGAACACAAGAATGAGGAGATATTTAAAGTAGCGCCGCCGATGGGGCGCAGTGGCCGGCGCAGAGAGAAAGTGGTTGAAAACGGGCGACAAAGCTAAGAGGACAATGTAAATGGCTATGGCGCAGGAGCACCTGGCCAAGTAGAACAATCCACTCCCAGAGGCCATGTCGAGTGAGTTCCATCGGGCGTGGGAAATGGTTAGACGGAGTTGAGGCCGTACAAAAGCCTGGGGCCCAAACTCCATCGACAATGAATCTTGCCGTTCTTACGCCACAACCGCAAAGCAATAGATAGATCCTATGGTCTGTCAGACTGCCCTCGAAACCCCGCCGTACGCGGCACAAAACGGATCTCCCGGGGCAGGGCCTGAATACGCAGCAACTGGCTGCATCCCGGGCGCCTGTTAAGCAGAACTACCCGTCGTCACCGGGCGCCACAGGCACATAGCCGGAGCAACCGCGTTCGCCAAGACGTCGCGCGCCAGAGCGCAACAAAACCCGCCCAGGTTCGACAAACTCAGGAAGGTAGACGGCAGCAGACGGGCACCTAATAGCCGCCATCCATTCGGCCAGCCAGCGACGCCAGGACACACCTGGGCCGGCTGTGCGTTCCCGCAGCCCAAGCGGGGCAGGGTGGGCCCATGTGTACCTGCGCCCGCGCTCGAACCGAACGCATCAATGTCGCCATCGCGTGCGTCGCGTCACTCGGCCGCCCTCGCCATCTTCCGGGATATGCGCGATCTACCGATAGATGGCGGGCGCGGGGGGCCGCCTGGGCGCCTGCCCTATGCTGGATGCCCGACAAGCCGCTTAAGGCGGCGTGTGGCTGTCACCGTCGTCAACCGCAGTCGCCACGCCGTCCGCTTGCTCTGTTCTGTGGTGTTTGAGGGGGGATGGGGGGCCACTTGTACAGCTAGCAGTCGGAGGCTGTCAGTTGGGGCCGCGAAGAGGACCCACAAGTGTTGACCAATCTCCCTGTCTCCATGCATCCCAGACCAATCAAGAAGTGGTCGTCCAGGTGCAGTTAGCAGGCCAAACCCATTCCAAGTCCAGCAAAAAAAAACCATACAAAATAAAAAGATAGCAAAGATATGGAACCACAGGGGTTTGGCGCCTCACTCCAGCTCGCCGGCACCAGCTTCCTTCCGCGTGGGGCTCTCCAAGTTCCGCGGGGGGAAATTAAGCTTGAAAAGGCCCACCTCGGGTGCGATTGCCCACTTGTGCTGGTCCAGCATTCATTCATGCCGCAACACGTCGCCAACCGGGCCTCACTGGGGACCAATACGACGTCGACAGCTCTCAAGCCCACTGATCTCGCCCTCCGGTTGGCGGCGGGAGGGGTTATCGTCAGCTGCGAGTTTACTCCCTTTTCGTAACCCTTTCGTCCTTCGCCCCCGGCGTTTTCGACCCCGAGGCCGCCATTCGGTACCGGCCGGGCTGGGCGCATCTCATGGTATATACGTATGCCGTCCGTCGCGTTCGTGCGCCTCCCACTACGGGAATATCCTCACGTAGATCAACTTACCGGTTCGTTGCCCAGGACAAAGCCGCCCCGAAGGCTGGTGGTCTTCAACAACACGGACGACGTCGACGCTCGACCCTGCCTGACCTTGCGCCCCGGCCACCTTATCTGTCTGTCCGCGTTCTAGCGTGAGATACCTAGCCCGAGTCGTCTTGCAGTTCTGCACTTGCCTTGCTCTCCCATCATGCGCCTCGTGGGTCTTCGGTGCATCGAAGGTGGTCGGACGATGTCCGTCCTGGTCTGCCAGCCCTATGACGGACATCACCCGGCGCCCACCACGACCACCATCTTTCGTTCGCACCCTGGCGTTAGCCATATCTGGAAGAGACCCGATTTGTGGAGCTGGGCCGACGCCATTCCTTTAACGGAAAGCAAGAAGGGTACACGCACAAAACAGGGGATAAGAACAATCAAAAGCCAGTGGAGTTGAAAGGCGCCCACCACACCACTTTTGTCCTTATTCTGGATCTAGCCAAGGCCTGGCTCGATAACGCGACAGTGACAACATCTCCCGTTTGGACGGAAGGTTTCGAAGTGCTGTCGGAGCCTATTTCCAGCTAAAATGCGGCCCAAGCAGGAAGATTGCGCTGAGAGCAAGGAAGTTCTGCCCTAGCCGTAAGTCCGTGTTCATTTGAACGGGACGGAATCCCACCCTTCAAGCCAATATCTCGGAAACTACCTTGGCCATGGGCGCGTGGGGAGCTCTGGCGGACACAAACTACCGGGCCTATTAAGGCTTCCCTGAGTTTGCTAAATAGAGAAGGCTCGCTGCTTGAGACTCTTCCATGGGAGTTCCTCTGCGCCGAGTGAGACTACGACCTTTCCGGGTCAACGATAATTGTCGTACGTAAATGTGTTTTCAAGCCCAGCCTGTTGTATATCAGAATCAATGCACAGCCTCCAATTGGCCCGATCATGGTGAATCACGGCGGGTTGACTCAGGCACAAAGGGCCGTGAAGAGCCAGTCAAAAGAGATGCAGTACGGAGTGTGTCTGCTTGTGAAGTAGTACAAGCGCGGGTTACCTTACCCCTGCACCGGATACTTATGCTTGCGCGCTCCCGTCTCCCATCCGGGGCTTGCGGACAGCAGGCTCCCACACCATCAGCCCGGTCGAAGCGAGCTCAATGGAGAAACCAGTCCCGGGTGCCATTGTTTCGTGTGACCCAGCATTGACGGCCCGTAGCCCATCACACAACACGCTCTGTGACAACCATCACTGTGTTTATGCTAGTTGCTCCTCAGAGTCTAATTCCCCCCACAAGATAGAGATGGCGCATGGTGCTGGTGGGTAGTATGTCGAGATACAATGCTCTTTTTCGGCCAGAACCAGCCTCCCTCAACAAAGGTCCCAACCTACCCATCACTGCGTGACCAGCTGCTCGGATGTCCCAACAACTTGTGTGGGACCACTGGATTTCTACATGCGCAAGGAAGCAGAACTTGACCAGGTACCGCAAGCAGTCGTCGAATAGCACTTCAAGCCGCAAAAGCTGACGGCACAGTCAAGGGCAATGGCCTTCCTTCCCTGGCCGACTAACACGGCGTCCGTAAATCTTGCAACCGAGGCGGGCGCTCTTGTCAGAGGCTGTCTGCCAGACTATCCACGTATGCGCACATCCAGAGGCAGAACTAGCCGTTCCTGACGATGAGGTGGCGGTTCAGATTGGTGGTGATTAGAATCTGGGCCAGTTGGTGGCAAGTCCGATCAGCCCGGAAAATTACTCTCGGCGTACTAAGCGTGATACTGTGCACAAAAACGGGGATACCCGTGCTACTCGACGGTCGAAAATAGAATTGATAATACACTGCGGTGGCTTTGCAAGCGCTCAAATCGATTTGATTAGCTACATACACCCGCATCAAACTTTCCAGCCGTCGAGAGATGCAGCATTTCTCAATTGCGCGGGCTGCAGCTGCTTATTGTTCTCTCGGTCTCGTTTGCTGTCGAACATGCGACAGCCTCTTGTTGGGTGGCAGCCCTTGTTGGCTGACAGAACGCACTGTGGCGGAATGGCTGACCGGTCGTGCTGCAATCCTTCCCAACCCCCATCCCAGCCTCCATCCCAACGCTCTCCGACTATTCGGAACCGGAGGACTATTCGGAACTAGAGGCTCAACCGAGATCGTAAGCGACTCTTCCACCGGCCCTAGCGCCAGCACGGCTCTGGGATGATCAAAGATGACCACATCGGTCCTTCGCAGGGACAGTATCCTCCATGGCAATTCGCCAAGAGTAACCCCAGGTCTCTCGATATTTCCCGGGTTCCCAGCCAATGGCAGTGCCTTATCCGTACGGCTGGTTGCTGCTCACCCCGCTCCCCAAGACTGGGCGTTCCTTAGTGCGTCCCGCCCGGGCCGCCTCAGACCAGACCCTTGAGAGACGCAAGGCTGCCACGGACGGCTGGTTTGAAACGCTAGACGGAAAGGCTGTGATAAGCCAGGGTGAGATGAGGCCGTTTTCTCCCGGCACAGACTCAGCCTTACTCAACATGAACTCAAATTACTGCTGAAGAGGCATCACGTTCCGATGTCCGAGTCTGGATGTTACCATATCAAGCCTTTGCGGCTCCG
>WJFF01000275.1:15764-29679 GCA_011800825.1 Fonsecaea pugnacius | reverse complement strand
CTCCATGACTTCTGGTCAGGGGCTCGAAGTGTTGTTACAGACGAGCCGCGCTGTTCGTGGAATCTTTAATGTATGTAAAAGAGCTTCTCTACCCTCTCGATTGTCTACCATGACCTATAATGACGCTAAAGAAAACAAATTGGGCTTCTTTATTGGAGAGAGGGAATCTTCCTTGACGGAGTCAGCCCTAGAGTCGTTCTACTGCCCTACTCTTCTTTGCCTTCATCCGCTGCACGCAGGTCTCAATCATCCTCGTAAATAGTCCTCGTTGCACTAAGTCGGCGCCGGCTTGCGGTAGCCGTAGAGTGTGATCATCAGCTGGTAGGGGAGGTCGACGAACTCGGTGCGTTCACCACCACCCGCGTCGGTACCTTGCAGCACGTCGAGCGCCCATCCAGCACAAAAGTAGTCCTCGTTGCTCACCAAAAGGACTGCGGTGACTACGTCGTCGTAGGCCCAGAGTTCGAGCGCCCGGTGATCTCGCGGTGCAGTTCCCAGCACAGCACATCCCTCTTCTTGGGGTCATTCAGCTGAAGGATGCCTACACCATCTTCAACCGAGCAAAGGATGAATTTGCAGTGGTACATGACGCAGAAGACAATTCTTTCTCTTCCCAATGTGGCGGTAGGGGAAACCCGCCAATGCCACCCTTGACGACCTGATGCTGATGGCCCACAGGTACATGCTCCGCATATATTCGCTTTGACGGAAGAAACCTAACGAGTTGGCTGCTCAGCTGAAAACAATCACGATGGCCCGATGAAAACCAACACCTCCCCCTAGACCTCCCCCTCTCGGACGTTGTTGCGGGCGGTTTGACGGAATGGAATGCTGACTCCAGAAAGACGACTGGGGCAATCCGAAAGGGGGAAGCAGATTAGAATCCACTTCCTGGGCTACAACCAATCATCATGCGTTGACCGGTCCAAAACACAATGCCTCGGTTTCGAAAATTCAACCTTTTGATACTATGCCGGGGCAGGGACACTCGACAGCGGCCAGAAAAGGAGGCACCTGGGGATGGTAGACGGCCGCACGGAGATCCTGCCAGTCTTGGGTCACACGGAGCTTGGGGCTTGAATCGCCCATGGAAATTTCCCTTCGGGAGGCCAGGAAAACCAATTAACCGCACAGGTAGACAACTCAAAGCCCAAAAAGAGTGCGTGTTCGTTGGTGACCTCGACGACTCATCCTCGTAGAGTGTATGAGGGTGGCTAAAAGCCGTAGCCAGCGTGCATTGTGTTCTCAGCTCCCATATAATCAAGTAATCTACCAGTCAAGACGGGCGTCTCCCAGGGGTTCGACGTCTTCCCTTCCTCAACTAGACAAAAACGCACTTCTTACAATCAAGTCGCCGTCCTTTTCAATATCTTGTTATACAGCCTTTCCAAGACTTCTTGGCCACCAGATATTTGCAAAGCTTCTTTCCAGGCTGAGCCTCCGACGCGGGAAAAACAGAGAAGGATGCGGGTGAACAAGCTACAGGACAATGGGTAGTCGATAGGCCGTCCCATTGTTGGCCCCTTTCGCAATGTTCAAGTCCAAAGCCATGGAAGCGCGCAGGCACAATTGAGCATTTCTCCTGAAGTCGTCGCACCACTGCAGCTTCACCTCAAGGTGGTGCTGCGAGCTAGTGGGGCATAGATCGATCGCTGTGGTGTCAGGCCCTTGTCCCTGATCGGGCATGTGTAACAGCTTCCAAGACGAAGAAAAGACGTCTTCGATGATGGTGCAGTGAGACTTGTAAACGTCCATGGATTCTTGGAGAGTCTTCCACATGGTGATGATCAGAGGAGGCGTCTGTGCGGTTGACTGCAACTTGATGCTTAGCTTCAAAATTAAAAAGGGGTAGGCAATGCAAGCCGGCCTGCACGTTCGCGTCAGTCTGCCGCGCACCTCTTGTTCCCAGCATCTTGACACTTACGCAGTCGGAGGAAGTTTTGAGGGCAGGTCGTGCGCTTGTAGCTTTCTCGTCAGCTCACAAATGGTCTGGATGCTGTCGTAGATGTTGCTTCTCGCCACGCTCAGCCGCTGAGAGTCGTACGCATTGATGTAGCCCGGGTAGAAGTATGCTGTGGCAATCTCGTGCTGATGGAGCGCAATCCTGGCGGTACTGTTTTACCCTGTGAGCACTACGACACATCCAATGACCAAAGTAGGGCTTTGTACCTTTGGCACATAAGGAGAAAGTTCCGGAAGAACACGGCCACGTTGCTCGTATGGGCGGGGAGCGGCAGCTCAGGAAACTCGGTCAGGAAAGTGGTCGACCACTTGTCCAGATCGGACCGACACCTCTCTACGCGCATGACAAAGTCGGAATGGTCGCTCAACGAGGCTATGGGCGTGACTTCGATGTTGTCATGAAGATACACCATCATGAGGAGGTCGGTCAGCATGATGGCAAATCGAACGCAGGCGACGTGGAATTTGGCCAAATACTGCTGAGTAGCAATATCGTGGATGAAGGAGCCCACGTATTCGCTCTTGTCCTCTCCCACATCCTCAGGAATCCAATCCATGGCCATGGTGGCGTCGTAACTCTCTGGTATGATCTGAAGTGGTCGACGCATGCCCAGGGAAAGGATCCGGTCGCGGATAAGACAGCACCGCCACAATCTTTGGGCACTCTTGGCCCACGCCGGACTTGCATATACTTGACCTGGCGACCGAGACCCCTGCAGCGCTTTGGTGTACTGGATGGCGATATTGAGCCACAGAGTGTTGTCCTGGTGCATACTATCCGCTGGTGCTATTAAGGAAAGCACCAAGGCCCCCTGCGCGATGGCCAAAGGGTCTTCTTCGGTTCGGAAATCGTAGAGATGCTGGAAAATCAAGTTAGTTCGGTCGCCGCCGCCCAAACCCCAAAGACGGGAGGTTGCTGACCTTGGCACGTCGGAACAGGATCCGGCAGGCCTGCTCATGAGAGTTAAAGCCGCTATTCACCAAGGTCTCTATGGGCACTTTCTGGGCCGTCCATGGGTATTAGCCTTGGTGCAATACATCGCTTGAAGTCTGGCTGCGACCATCCCCGAGAATAAGGGATACAGACAAAAGGAAAAGGGGCTGGCTTACCGTCGAGGCAGCGGCCAGCATGGCCTGAAAGGTAAAGAGCGATAGCTGGAATTCAGAGCCTTTGACACACTCTGGCTGCTGGTAGTAGCGCCAGAATGCGCACTCATCGATGATCGGAAGAAGTGGATGTACATAAAGAAAATACTGCCTCAGAAATACATTTATCACGGCCTTGGGAAGCAGTGTAAAGCATCCTCGTTGTTTCAGAAACTGGACGTCGTCCTGGTCGAGCCGGTCTAGTCTGGTTCGCTTCAGGAAAGGGTAGGAGGTGGCATCGAAATCATCTTTCCCCAGTCGGTAGGAAGCAGAGGGACAGAAGGGTTGTACTCCGAAAACCCCCTGCTGCTGCTGCAAAAAGCAATTTTCATCTAGGTCTACCCAGGAAGTCAGACGACAGCGCCTTGAGACCTGAGCAAGGGAAAGGAGGGGTATTGTTGGCCATGTTAAAAGCCGAGTCCTTTGCTATAAACTCACATGCAGGTTGGATTAGGACTTTCGGTTCGGCTGGAGCCCGGCTTTCGAGAGTAAACAGGTCCCCTATACCCGAAGTCTGCGAAAGAGACTCAAATAGCTGATCGAAACTGATGTTTCCAGGTTCGAAGGTCCGCTGTGTCGGTCGCGCGCATGCAGGACTCTGCGGCGTTGAACTCGCGACTGAGACTGCCATGCACTGTTGCACAGCGTTGATCGTGGCAGGGCTTTGGCCGTCTAGGCGGCGTCTGCCATCATGTCTGTCCGACGAGATCAGGAGGTGCGTGCTAGCCTGGTGAGCTGTTGCTGTGCACTCACCTACCATGACTGCTTTTTGCTATGTCGCACGTGAAGCCATCCAACGCGCATTTGGTGCATGGCCGAACACCGTGGGAAAGATCACAGCGCACCTTGCGGCGTCGGCAGGAATCGCATGTCTTGATAGCTCTCTGTCTGGGGCCAGGTCGTTGGCTGGCCCTACTCCCAAGCTGCGCTTCTGATACGGTCTTTTTCTCCATATGAAGTGGGGACCCCCTTGGACAATAGTAGGTTCATCGAGAGCCGGCTGGTTTGTAACACGGATGAGGGTGAATGACATGCAGCTCAAAGACGAAGACAGAATCTGCTGACTTGGTGAGGAAAGAAACAGGAAGTTGGTCTCTCCCGCATGCCATGCCAAGCAATACATCCAGGATTGGGCTCCTCACCCCGCAGCGGGGCGCCCGCATTTAAGGGCCGGAGGGGGACATACCGGGAAGCCGAGGGCCGCAGGCTTATCCAGGTATGACTTAGTCGCTAAAAGGACAAAGCTGTTCCTTCGCGCACCTATGGTGACCAAACATTAACAGGATCCGGGAGGCATGCTCGATATGCCACTTTCTACAGTCTTTCCACACTTGGCTTTTCTCTAACCATGTCCCTTAATTGCCTCCGCAGGATCTTGCCGGATGGGTTCTTCGGAATCGCATCAATCCAGTGAACCCCGCCAGCCAGCCACTTGTATCTGACGGTCCGGTGTCTCACCAATTCTTCAATGTCTTTGCTGGTGACTGTCGCGTCCGGTCGCTTCTGCACAAAGGCGCATGGCTTCTCATCACCCTCCTCGGTCAGCTTGCCTATCACCGCTACATCCATAACGTCCGGGTGCTCAAGAATCAGAGCCTCGAGCTCGGCGGGGGCCACCTGATTGCCCTTGACTTTGATGAGCTCTGCGGGAGGAAATCAGTCAGACCGACGAACACGATGATGCATTGGGCTGATCACCCTTACCTTTGATCCTGTCGACGATAAAAAAACACCCCGTGTCATCCACGTAGGCTACGTCCCCGGTCTTCAGCCACCGGCCTTCGCAGTCTTCCACGAAAGTGTTCGCCGTTGCCAACGGATTCCGCCAGTATCCTTTCATGACATTGGGACCGCGAACCCACAGCTCCCCGGTGTGATCCAACCCACGTTGCGTGACAGGGATGAATTCCTCGGTACCATCCGACTTCTCCACCACCTGCATGATCCGGGCTTCGCAATTGGGATTGAGCTCACCCACCCCATTGGAGTCGGAGTATTTCGTTGGGTCCCATCCTAACAGAGAGCATGTCACTCTTGAAACCGGGGTCAGCATACGTTGCGCACTGTGCCCCTGAGGAGCAAAAGGGGTAGAACGTAGCTGGGAAGAAGAGGAGAGAAGGGCAGGAATTTATGGCCACTTACTCGGTCATACCCCAGCCCTGCTTTACGTTGACTTTGCCGTCCCAGATCTTCTCCAACTGTTGACAAATATCTCGGCCCAAGGGCGCGGCGCCACTGGTCACGGTCGAAATGGAGCTCAGATCAAAGTTCTTCGTCGCTGGGTGCTTCACCAAGCCCACGGCGATCGGCGGAACGAGGGTGAGGTCCGTGATCCGGAACCGTTGAACGTTGTTTAGGACCTCCAATAGGTCGAATTTCGCCATGAAATAGACTGGGATCTTTCGCTGCAATCCACAGGCGATATAGAGGGTCTGGGCCATGGCATGATACAACGGCAAGTAGCAGAGCCATCTTGCCTTTTGGGTTCGCTCGCGATAGTCGGGCCAGAGCGTGCTTAGGAAGTTGAATTGTAACGTGTTGGCCACATAATTGCGGTGGGTAATTTCCACGCCCTTGGCCACCCCCGTGGTCCCAGAAGAATAGTTGAGGGCGATGGTTTTATTGCAGTCCCCAGGTCCATCTAACGTCGGCCAGGCATAGTCTCTTGCTTTTACCCCCGCTACCATCAGGGTGTCCCAGTTTCTGCACCCTTGTATGACAGGTTCTCTCCCATTCGGATCAGCCTCCCAGAAAAGAGTGTCGTTGAGCAGGAAAATTCGACTGGGGTCTAGGTCGCACAGCTTGGCTGTCTCGAGAGCGGTCTGGACAAGAACGTCTGCGCAGAGCACAATGCTGGCCCCAGAATCGCGGAGTTGATGAGCAAGCTCCCTCGCCGTATAGTTGGGATTTGCGCCCGTGAAGACACCTCCCGCCATGACAATACCAAAGAAGGCCACCGGCACAGCCAACGAGTTGCCAGAAAAGACCAACACTCGATCTCCATCCTGAAAATCCGCGTGCCTCCGCAGCCCGACCGCCAGTCTCTGCGACCATAGCTTGAACGAACTTCTTGTTAAGAATCGCTCACTTGGATGGGATGCATCCAAAAAGCATGGCTCTGAGCCCACCTCTGCCTTTGCGTCACCAAACACAAAGGTGGGAAACGAGCATTCGGGAATGTCAATTGACCAACGGGACCGATAAGCCATTGAAGTCAACGTTCCCTTCTTTCCTGTGAACAGGTGTACGAGACACTTGGACACTATCGTCGGATTCAAGGGCCTGGGAAAGTCTCACAAGAAGCTGAGAACAAAGTCAACCTCCTCGTCGCTGCTAAGCTGACAACGCTGGACGGCTCGGGCAGAGATAAAAGCTGTGCGTGTATAGTTTGGACGAACAAGCCCCAAAGGGCTCCTACATGCCTAGAAAAAGCCGCGGCTGCCTCAGTTGAGCACCGGGCATCCTCTCTCAAAAAATTCCGCAAGGCTATGTCGTCGGCAGTGTTCACATATACCGCTTCGGCCGAAACTCACAGTCCGATTGGCCTGAGCCACTGGGAGCCACACCAACTCGGCCCAGACAAAGCCGCGCAAAACCCTGGCGCCGCTTTGCGTGACGGACTCGACAGGTCCTCAAGAATCGACACCATGTGCTGTTCTGTCTGCTTTCTGGCACATTAAATGCTGGAGATCAGCCCTGTAGAGTTGACTGTCACGTTACCTTTGCCTCGGAGATGAGTGTGGTGGTACGGCGCCCAAGGCACAAGAGGCTCTTCAATGACACCACACACCCCCACTGCCGTCATATAGAACCTGCCCTGTGCCACTGCAAAAGATTCTGCTCCTACCTTCGAGTCGCGGTATAGATCAAACATGTCTAGGCTCTCTTTCCCAGTCAGCGACCTGACCGAAGGCCCAGGCTTTCTTGCTGCCTCCTTTGTGCTGGGTGTGCTTGTGCATCTGGGGTATTTCATCCATGGCGAGCATCATATGCTGGCGTATCACTACTTCCAAGTCCTCGTGGCCTTGCCCGTACTTGCCACGATCGCTCTTGTGCGCCATGGCGTGCAGCCAGTTGCTGCGCTCGCCGTGGTTGCTGCGTTGGGTGGCACCCTCCTCCTGGGACTTTTTACGAGTGTGGCTGTCTATCGCGGCTTCTTTCACCGTTTAGGATCATTCCCAGGACCACCATTCGCCAAATATTCAAAGCTATGGCATTTGTGGATCGTGTCGCGTTCTGTTCGTAATTTTGAGGAGATAGACAAGCTCCACCGAAAGTATGGACCGTTCGTTCGCATTGGTATGGTTCTTCCCATCCGAAAATCACCATGGCCAGCCGGCTGACGCCAACTTCTCGCAGGTCCCAGTGAGCTGTCCATTGTCCATCCTGATGCCATGAAGGTGGTCCACGGGTCTGCCTCTAAATGTACCAAGGGGACCTGGTATGATAGCACACCGGGTTTGACCTCGATGCATAGCACTCGGTCACGGTATTTCCATGATCTTCGCCGTCGAAGCTGGGCCAAAGGGTTCACTGCTCAAGGTCGGCTCATTCCTTACGCTCCGAGAATCCCAAGGAGCATGGAACAACTGACAGCATCTGCACAGCGTTGCGAGACTACGAATCTCGTGTGAAGGTATTCACTCAGTCTCTAACCCAACAAATCGCCGCTCGCACGGGTCAGCCGTTGAATGCCTCGCAGTGGTTCAACTACTATAGCTTTGACGTTATGGGCGATCTTGCATACGGCAAGTCTTTCGACATGCTTGAGACGGGGGGCGGCCATTGGGCGATTGATTTGCTGTGCGACGGTATCTACTATATGGGGACCGTTGGCCAGGTCATCTGGGCAGTTGTCCTCTTTACCCACGTGCCCATACTTAACAGGAACTTTCGCAGGTTCCTGGCATTCTGCGAGAAAATGATCGACGACCGGATTGCGATGGGGAACAAATCTCAGGACATCTCGACCTGGATCCTCAGCTCTCCTTCCATGGCTGGTAGTGGTTATACCGACAAAGCATGGTTGCTGGGCGATTCCCGCCTGATCATTGTGGCAGGTAGCGACACCACAGCCGCTACCTTGACACATCTGTTTTACCATCTCGTCAAGGAGCCGGCTCATATCGAAACGCTCAGACGAGAGCTCGCCCCGCTCAAAGGAGAATTCAACTTCACATCTCTCCAGAAAATGCCCTTTCTCAACGCTCTGATCAACGAGACCTTGAGATTGCATCCTCCCGTACCGTCCGGAACTCAGCGTATAACTCCGCCAGAGGGCATACAGCTTGGAAACACCTACATCCCAGGAGGTGTTAACATCATCATCCCCTTCTACACCATGTTCAGAGGTAAGTTGATGGCGGGAACCCCGACCTAGCTCGGCCTCTAGACAGATTGACAGACACTTATGTGCAAATAGCCGAAAGCTGTTTTGAGCGACCGACTGAGTTCCTGCCGGACAGATGGTGAGTTGACGAGTTTGACAAGTAGGGTGGTTTGAGCACAGTTGGGTAAAGTGACTAATGATGCACGCTTCTGTAGGAGCAAAGATTCCAAGTACTCGGACCATTCTGAAGCATTTGCCCCATTTTCCAGCGGTATGAATCAAGCCTGATGGCTTTCCTCCCCTCCAAACCTCATTCTCCTTCTCCCAGAGCCTAGAAGAACGTTCCTCGTTGGCTATATACCTCACGTATCTTTCTCGCTGATCAACCTGATGACAGGCCCGTATTCATGCATTGGCAAACAGCTAGCTCTGATGGAACTTCAGTCGGTATGTGCTCATCTCGTCACAGAATTCGACGTGGTATTCGCCCCTGGAGAGGATGGCACAAACCTCTTGACCAACACGAAGGATTGTTTCACTATGCAGCTGGCCCCGTTGAACCTCAGCTTCACGCTGCGGAAATTGGAGGCAACGTGAATGTCGTTGGAGAGTTTCCGGCGAGCCATGACCAAGATCGAAGAAACCTGGCACGGAGTGAGTAGATCTATTAAATGGGTCTGATATTACGAATTCCGGGCACACATGGGTATGCCCCTTGGGTATCTACGAGCTTATCCCGAACCATTTTTTAGCGCGGAACATTGTACAAGAATCTTGGACTGACGGAGCATGGGGGAAGGTCATTACTTATCGGGGTGATTGAAATTCAGTGTACGAATCAGCCCAAAATGCGGGGGAAGACAGCTTCGATTTCCTGTTTGTGAGGGACAATGATGACTTGGAAAGAAAGCTTGGTTGTTCCAGCCTAGGGGTATGGGACACCCTGTAACCTAGCACTCAGGACGCCATTACAGTAGAACGTGAAAGGCAGATCCCATGTGCCTTAGGAGTATCAGGGTGCAGAAGATTCTACGGTCAACCGGTCAACACCTATCATAAGGGCCTTCGAAATCGAGTTGGGGTGTTTGATAGTCTGAGTAGGACCGTCCGTAAACATCAATCGGGACCTCTTATACCCGGTGTGAGTTGCTCTTCTTCTTGAGCCAGGAGTCACGGACGACTTTCAGATTTGGTCTGGCCGGCTCCTGGGTTTGAAAGGAGGAGTTCCTGTGCCATATCGTGTCGATAATCAAGGGGACATCTCAGTCTCGTCTGGAATGGTTCCCAGGTGCTTTCTTCCGCAAAGAGCACCAGATGTTCTGCTAGGATTTCTTGAGTCCTTTGAACTAACTGTTCAAATAAACCACCGAATACCATGCAGATTGAGTCTGGACGACCTTCCACCTGGAGGACGGGACAAGTCTGCACAGCGTGCGACTGTCAGCTACTCTTGTGCGGGCAAGGAGGACATCGTTTTCGACTTTTCGCTCACTTTCCGCGCTCCTCGGCCAAAGTCCAAGCGCGCGATGGACGCCAAGGCGTATTCTGGGTAGAGTGGAACAAAGTGCAATATCAGTGATCTGCGAAGAGGGCCAAACTTCTGGGACATGACTGATTAAATAAAAGATGGTCTGGGTCCTGTCCCGTCCAGAGTTGTGGTTTGCCCGCGTATGAGTGATGTGACGCCAAGGTTGTGATGGGAGTATGTTGCACTTTGCAAGCTCATTGTTGGCCACCTTGGAGCGGCCTAGCATGTGCCTACGTAGTTATCCAAAATGCAGGAGAGCATTTGACAGAGAGATCAGATGCCCTTGATATTCGCACAGTCTGCCCATCTCTTGAGATTTTCTAGACAGCCAGGGCTCTTTTCACACCCCAATTGGGATGACCAGGCAAGTGAACAAGAGTGCTTAGTCAAGCCCAGTCCAACACCCCTTCTTCCCTATCGTTGAAGAATACACTATCTCAGGCTAAGTGAGCCCAGATTAACAGCTCTGACTATGACTAAATAGGTTGCCAAAATGAGTAAAAACTGCTCGCGGCTCACCCCGGATCGGGTCGGGGGTGACGCCGCCCTGTGCTCACCCCCGGCTCCCCTCGCTTAGCGTGAGCCGGGTGAGCGATCACCCGTGTCTCGCCAGTCGTAGGGGCCAAAGTGTCTGGCGGCTGGGCGCGGGCTGTGTGATGCCGACGTTGCTCACCCTGGTGAGGACCCGAGACAACGGCGATGATTGGCTCTGAGTCTATCCACCGTGGCTGCCCTCCGCATATCCTGGGCTTTTTCAAAAGCAGCATCGCTGAGTCTACGCTTTTAGGGCTTGCGAGGCACGATTCTCAGCAGATACGAGGTACATTGCGAGGAAAACTCCCTCGCTACCTTCCCCTGCTCTAATCCACCTATGCCTCCTTAACGCTGTCGTCCTCCCTCTCTCAGCTTTTGTAAGAGTTTGCTTGACTGCTCAACACACTGACGCTCGAGCACGGGACTTAACCTGATGTAGACAACAACCCCGGCTGTACAACTCGTATGACTCTAATCTACCGATAGAGACCTTTGGATCTATGGATCCCCAATCGACGATGAGCTTAATGGCCTCTCCGCTTCTCCTCTTTTCGTCCATCGTTTCCTTCCGTCCTGTACCTGCCGAATGATACGCCGACCTCCTTTGCCATCTCAACGGCTGAGCTCACGACCGGCTCGGCTGCATCTTCTTTGCGGCTTCGCCTAGGGCTATCGACCGCAAAATCCACCTACACAAGCGGAGTTGTCAGGCTGTGTGACTCCTCCTTGAAGACCTCACTATGGGGACGTGGCTGTGGATACACTCTGTGATGGAAGGGGTGCCTGCGCCCGTCCCTTGATCAGTGTTTAGCCTCTTTGGGGGCCCGAATCGATATCGAGGACAACGGGACGATGCTGCCTGCTGCGTTCCCACTTTAGTCGTGCTATTAGGGCCCGCTTAGCTGAACAGCGCTTTTGACACAGAAAAGCACATATGGCAGAGCTGGCCAAGCCATATAGCGTCGGCCGCCGTCGCACCTAATTTACTAGGCGCGATCCCCGAATAGGCATAGGTTCGCCACTCAGGCCATCGTCAGGTTCTATTGGCGATCTTAGGGTAGTTAGCGCAATCGGCGCAGTTATAACTTCGTGTTTGTATAGCATTCCTTAGTGTTGAGATAGACCTTCCTACCTCGCCGGCAACTATAGGCCCCTCTACCGTCGCTTAACAGACCCTCCTAGTTATCGTTTTCGTACTAATCGCTAGTACGATCTAACACCGGTTTAATCGACAGCCTCTCTACTCGAATCAGCGCCGTAGGATAGAATTACTCGCCGATTGGCGGCGAAGACCTATCCTAATGCACCGTAACCTAGGATATGGGAGTTGTGGCACGTGCCTGACAGCTCGGACACGGACATGGTTTATTTTCCCAAGACCAAAAGCCACAGTCGAAAGAGTCTAGGTACGTCTCGCAAACCGGAAACACTAGCTCAGAGAGATCGAGCTAGCTGTGCTGATAGTACTCGACATACACACAAATAGAAAGGAGTATCAGTACAAGGCTGGTGCTAGTATGAGAGGTGGACCAGGACGAGGTGCGGAAGGAGATGGGACTGGTAGAGAGATGGACCGGTATGAGGTGCGAGAGGTGGAATGGTATGAGAGGCGGACTGGTATGAGGGATGTACTAGTATGAGGGATGTACGTGGCGGACGAGGAGTGGAGAGGGAGATGTACTGGTATGAGAGACGGATTGGTACGAGGGGCGGGGCTAGTATGAGAGGTTTATCAGTAGAAGAGTGGTACTGATATGAGGGGCAGAGTGCCGTGAAGCAGAGTGCCGTGAAGCAAATTGTTGTGAAGCAGCTTGTCGTGAAATAAAGTGTCATAAAGCAGCTCGTCGTGAAGAAATTTGTCGTGCGGCAAATTCGGATATACTCCGGGTCTTCTTGACTGGCCCTAGGCTTGAAAGTGTGCCCGGCTCGGTTGGCTTGGGGGAGCTGCGCAACACCAGGACAAGTGTTGCAGGTCCGAAGCATGCCAAGGAAAATACCTTGAGGACGACCAAGCAGCAAGGAGGATATTTATCCTCAGTTATTGCACCTAGAGGTCAGATTCTCCTCCGATGCATGTACGGGTAATCACCGTCCCAGGAACAAAAGTGGGACCCAAGGACCCAATCAACGCAAGCCATGCACCTCTCTCTCAATGGGTGGTTAGGCCAGGGTAGATGGGACAGGCGTCCTATCACAGCAGGCGTCCTGTGGTCATCCGCAGCCTAGGCGGAACATCCTGAAGATCTCTCTGTCCTGAGCCCGTTGTCCTAGGACAGATTCGTCCCTAGAAGGGCGGGCCCAGCGCTAACGGCCCTCCAGGACCTCCCCCCTTTCAGGAACCCCCATCCTGCATCGTCACGGGTCCCAGGCATCACCCGCTGGTATGGAGACGGGCGTTACTTTGCCGCTGACGCTCATTTATTCGGGGTGCACTCATACTGTATACATCGTACGCTACAAGTTCCTTGTCGCTAGGCCAGCGAGTGCCATTTGCCTCTCTCACTGCACCTACAAAGCGATCAGCTTCGTCATCACACAGATGAGTGAGCATAGACAAGATCGGCCTAATCTCATTTTCTGTATCGGGATCTGCTCTGTTGGATTGTGGTTTTGCCTAAGGAGGGACAGATTAGAATAACCTAGAATGGGACTCGCACTCGCAACGACAAAAAAGGCGGCCTTTGCTCGCTCGGTGCCGAGTAGACCAAAAAGCGGCAGCCAGCCAGACAACCGATTTGGCGACGTGCCCCCGAGACGTGGATGCTGGTAGCTTTGATTCTGGTATTGCTACACGAAATGCAGAACACAGATGCCAGCGGATTCCGCTTCTGGCGGTCAGCATCATCGTAATTAGTTTTTCCGGCATCTGCGTAATGTTTCCGGCATCTGTGTAATTTGTAGGCCACTTGAGCTTGGGTCCCTCTCAAAGCCGCCCATGCTTGCTTGAACGATACCCAACTGCCCCGTGGCCATGGTCAAGCGCCTATCTGCCTCTTCGGCTTTCTCAGCGCGCCATCCCAACGCTCATATCGTGTTCCCCGAGAGAAGGGATCCAGAAATGCGGTTCGTGGAAGGGCTAGAAAGGGCAGAACCCTGCGGGATTCAGTGGTTGGCAACCAGGTGAAGCTGGTCTTGTGAGAAGACCATGTTAGAGGCCAAGGCCGACACATCTACTGCTCACACCGTCAACATAGGACTTCTCGCACAAGCGCTTGAGGGATGGCTCAACCTCTCCTCAGCCACAACCTGTCCTCAGACGCAACCTGTCTACAGCCTGCATGTACTCTAGAACAATGTTTTCCGGGCTCACTTGAAAGGACGATCCTCCCTGGGCTAAAATTATATGCATTGAGCCTCGCCTACGACGTTAGTCCCAAAACCTCTCGCGTCTCCCGGGAATACCTTCTCGGGAATGC
>WJFF01000275.1:24-14267 GCA_011800825.1 Fonsecaea pugnacius | reverse complement strand
TCAGTCTGACCAGTGTACACTAAACATCAGCGTACACTCAATATTAGTGTGCGCCGGTCAATTTCTAAATTCAGATTGGCGGGGCACGCTCATCTCTAGAGCACACTCATCAGCAGTAGTCCCTAGAGGACACTCCTCGCTAGTGTACGCCCGACATCAGCGCACACTCAATAATAGTGTAAGCTGGTCATACATTCCGCTGATTTCTGGTGGCGCACGCTCATCGGCAGAGTACACTCATCACTGGTACACGCTCGTTATCAGTGTAAGCTATTTATTAGCATACGCCTCTCTTGAGAGCACGCCCACACTCCAACCCAGTAGTAGTAGTAGCATTCATAGGCTGTCCCAGCCGCCCTCGGGCCGCTATGCAGCGATCGACTATAAATACAGGTGTTCCCCCCATCTTGGTTTCCACTCGTCAAGCTGTCCTGTTCCGACCGCTTCACCTTTCCACCTCGATGTAAGTCTGCCTGTATTTATTGTCCTTCTGACGGTTCTGTCTCTCTGCTCTTGTCAGGTCCTTAAAAGCACTGTAAAAACTTATATCGCATCAGCGGACGTTGAGGTCAACTTTTTTTTATTCAACCACACTCCAACCCAAGGCTACACCCGTTCCAGGATGACACTCATCCCAAGGCTACACTGACTGACTGGTAGGGCTTTGAGAGGACTGTCTCCTCAGCTGCACTGGCGACTGATTGTGCTTTGCGTTTTAAGGTCGTCCGAAGCGTGGGCCAACTGAAAGGCTGCTTTGAGAAGAATCCCAAAGAGAGATGATCCATCAAGCAGAGAGAGGATGATGGCTTGAATATTTAACTGAAGAATCATGTCAGGATGAGGTTCCATTAGGGGAGCATTTGAGGGAAATTTGCCGCTGGCCTCGTTACAATACCTCAACGGCCAGACGAGGCTTGAGCTTGACCGCGTGCTGAGGGATGAACGCACGTGATACAGAGGATCTGTCTGTCGAACAAGGCTGAGCACCTCTGGATATCGCCACCTCTCTAATTTTAGTTTCGTCAGCCACCGAAATAGCCCTTCAACCCTCTAACCCCCATCCCGGCGTGGTGAAACGCCGTCGGAAATGCCCGACGTCATGCAACAAGAAGAGGTACCTCACAATATGGTGCCTGGATATTATGCTATTAGGCTGCAAAGAAGGCGAGAGCTCTAAGTTCCAACAGTCCACTGTCCTAGGTAACCTGACATATACTTTCTCGAGACCACCAATGCGACAACTCTGATCCTTCTGACAGCTAACACCCCAAAGTCTTTCAGACGGAGAAATGAACCCAGCCATGCGGGTATCGTCAGTCAGCGTTTCCCATCACCGCAGCGTGTTAATAATCCCTTTTCAACGCTGCTTGATAATGCCATCTCGCAACAGGGCGGGAATTGCTTGTCTCTCCGTCCATTCTGTACATTTGACCATGGGAGGTTTGGTTTCACCTTGTTTGTAAAAGGATCCATCCGGCTTCATCTGCTCCGTTCTGTGGGTTGCCGGGTTGAACTTCTTCTGCCTCGGTGGTGGAGGCTGCTGTCGGCACGTTTGGTCAAAAGCACCGGGGTAATTGGTTGCCTCCACCACACCTAGTAGCTCTTTGCTGTGGAAGGTCTGGGAGTCTTCAGGTCGTTTACCTGACTTAGACTGGTACTGCATGCCTGAAACGAGGTCTCCGGTAACATGATGGATAACGCCATCACCATTGGAATTGGTCCGAACGAAGATGACCGTGTGGTATCGGGGGCTTGGCATGTCGGGATCGGCGATCGCAAGCCTGTATCTAACTTTGTAGACTTCAAAAGGCATTTTCCTCTGTTATCTTTTGACTAGTGATCAGCGGAAGTTGTGGGGGATTGACGTGTGGCGAGAGCAAGATGAGCGTTGAGAGCTTTGCGTGGTCTTTATGGAGATCACGCAAGCGCCGAATATCGAACTCCAGGATTTCCTATGTCTCTGGGCGTATTGCATTCCTGACCATTTGAAGCAGGGTTTGGGACGTGAGTAGCCGCGCGATAACGGAGTTCTGTGTGGAAAGCGTTTCAGCCAGGGGGCCTGAAACTCTGTCGGATTAGATGCCTGATATCGTGCTGTCGGTTATGTCCTATACATCCCTGAAACACGGCGCTTCAGAACCATAGATCTTGATGGATTAGCCTCAGCATAGCTGCCTCCACAGCGCGTACAGGAATAAAGTCCTCTGACCTATTTGGCCAGTCATCTTCGTCCCATCGGAAGCTTAAAAAAGCGGCAGCATACTCCCAGTAGCTAGGATACCAACCAGCAACTTCCCAGTCAATGATCGATACTCGAAAATCCCTGCCCTGCATCGTATCTTCCGGTGCTGTATTGACGATGATGTTCTTTGGCTGTACATCTGAATGGCAAAAGGTAGGTGAATGATCGTCAAGCGCCGGGGCTAGATGTCTCTCGAAGAATTCCGCCAAATATGGATGTTTTCCATTTAACGCCGAATTCGCTCGCGATCTTTTCGCCAGGCCAATGATCATCTCGCGTCCATGATTAAATGGCCCAGTAATTGTTGGATCACCCTTTGCATCCCAAAATAAATGATAGGGGATCGGTCCTCGGTGGATACTACCAAAGAATCCTGATGATGGCAAAGAGTGAAGTGACTCAAAAATATCTCGAAGTTTGTTGAGAATTTGGGTTTTGTCCACATCTCCTAGTATTGGCCATAACTCGTTGAGTGGTATACCTGGTACTCGGTCCATGATGATGAAAAATTCGGAGTTAGTCCCATCTCCACGCCACATTGCATAGAGCTTCGGGGCAGGGATACGAGGAGCATATCTCTCAAGGAAAAGTAGATTTTCCCCCTCTAACTGACTTAAGTACTTCCCATACTTTATTGCATACGGGCCGATCACAACCACTTTCTGATCTGCGGAAGGTTCGTTTCCGTGAATAATGTTTGGGCAATCGCGAATCTGATCTTCGCGCGGTAGAGGAGCAGGCAGGCTCTTCGAGTCCTTCTTGAATGGAATTTCAACTTTGCAATCCATCCGAACCTTCAGGTTATGGGCGACAGATGGAAATTCGTGTTCGTTGACGAAATGATTTCAGATGAGACCGGGTTTGGTGAGGTCGTCTTGGTAATGCTTATAAAAGGTATGCAAGTCGAAATCAAACGCTGTGCCTTATCCTGGCAATTGCGACAGATATTTGGCACCTATCTTCATGTTGAGGGTAAGTAGTATCGTGTTCTTCAGAGTGTACCAGATGCGGTGAATTCTGGTGCCAGGGGTGCCGAACTTCAGATCAGGTGGTGCGATGCCGCCAAGACTCCTTGCGAAATATGGAACCAGCCAGTAGGGGCCAGATTGGGGCACCCTATTTTTAGTGGTGTGGGCGTCTTTTGGCTGACGTGTCGGCCAAGGCGATGGTCACGTGCCAGGCACCAGGCCAGGACTGCCGTTCACCTAGCAATTTTGCCCATTACACGCTAGGATGGAGAAGAGAAGGAAATGGGTGGACTCTTGAGTCATGATAGCTACGGCGCGACTACCTACTAGGTCCGACCTCGAAGATCGAGCTGCAAGTGACCAGATTTCGAATTTCGCTCTCTGGCACTAAAACGATTTCCACAAAATGGTCCCCTCGTCAGAGATCAAATAGCTGTGCTCACGGCCAGTACATATGTGCACCGCCTCGCAAGCGCTGTCTCAGTCAAGATTCACAACCACCATCATCTTCTCATATCTCATCTTCCTCTGTTCGACAGTCTTCGCCAATCGCGTACTTTGTCGACGGCGCGGATTCTTGTTGACTTCCAGCGAAGCCGCAATCCAACCTTTGTCGTCAGTATTGCTCCCAGGGGTCCAGCAAGCTTTCCACCGTACCAACCATAGAACTCTGTCAGTATCTTCCTGTTTGTCAAGGACACTGTGTACATGCGAAAACAGACTGCCCCAGCATTCTGCTTAACAATGTCGTGAATGCGGTTCGAATTCGGAAGGATCGTCCCTATACTTTTGAAGCATGGCGTCCAACGCGGCTTCAGCATTCGGGATGTCAAAGTCGGTGGCAGGCATCCACCGATCGCCCGTCCCAAGAAGGTACCCTGTTTCGCCGTGGTCAAAACAGAACCTGTGGTCGTAGGCCGCGTCGTGGTCCCAGACCTCATCCGAAGGAAGTCCCACATCCACGAGACGAGGAAGGAGACATGTCTCCACGTCGACACTCTCATCCAGGACTTCATGTCCTTGGACTGTGGGAGTCGACCTATCTTCTGCCGTATCCACGGTAGATGAGTGAAGCGTCCGTGACGACAACACCGAGGGGTTTGAGCCTGGTGGAGTTGGATCACACCGAGACAAGCCAGAGTGGCTAGGTCGGTCGCAACCTTCCTCTTGTTAATGCCTGCGACATGGAGCCTGTATCAGTGACGAACCTGCTTTGTCGACGCTACCACTGACAGATCCCTGCTCATGCAAAGCACTCGGGGGGAACAGGTTGCTTTGTCGAGACCGAACGGATGGGCTTGCGTTCTTGGGTGGCTTCAACGCCGGCGATGACAATACCGACGATTTGCGAACAAACCATGACGGCGATGCTTTGCTCGTGTGCCAGGCGGTCAAGCGGCCTGAGCGGAGGCGTCGAGAAACTCTCGACGCGCTGGTGGCGAGTGAGGGTTATGACGGACCACGGTGACGGAACGGTGGAAGATTCAAGCAGAATGAAGAGAGAAAAAACGACGAAGAGCAAACAGAGAGAATCAGGGAGGGAGCAGGCATATTTATACCTGCCGACGCGCTTCTGGCCCAGCGCATTGCCCCCGCCGGCATCCTCTGCTCCTGCACCGGCTGATTCAAACCCTGGTTTACATCCTACTGCGCTGATCTCAACCAGTCAGCAACAGCGTCGTACCAGGTCAGGCCCCAGAGACATACCCCTGGTTGTTTGTCGAGCTTTGACACGGGAAAAGTGAGCGACGGAGCGCTCTGGTCTGCCTTGCACACCCGTTCCGCAAGATCGCAGTTGTCGCATTCTACCAGAGGCATCTTTACCCTCAGAGGCGCGACTTTTGGTTCGTTCCCGGCTGGTGGTGGCGTGTTCACTGCCAGCGAGATGCTGTGGGACATGGTCAGGAGCTGCCTAGACGACGGTCAAGGTCACATTGTATGTGTGCGCTGTTGGATCCTTTAGCAACCTTCGCCATAAGGGGGCTGATGCCTCGGACGGAAGCAGGAAAGAAGAAGGCCGACCCAGCATGCCTGCTCCACGACTTGACTGGTTTCGAAATTATAAAGGCTGTCCTCTCCCCTCCCTCCGTCCCTCTGTCCCTCCGTTCCTCCGTTCCTCTTCCTTTCTGCACACCATCATCGCCTCACGATTCTCCAACTATGCCTGAAGCACGATCGAACTTCGACGTCAGTCGACTTCTCCATGACGATGATTGCGACATTATGGATGAGTACAACACCGTCGTGGACGGTGCCTTGGACATGAGGAGAAAGTTTTCTTTTATCGTGAGCCAGGCACGACAATTGCAGACGCAACTGCTGGCTAAACAGGCCGAGATCCACCAGCTCACCGCTCGACATCAAAAAAAGACGAGAACCAATGCCAGCAGGTTCAAAGCGAAGGGAAATCCAAATGGCCACTCTCCATGATTGGTGGAGCGTGATGCTGGCCGCTGTAGTTATTTGATACCCAGTCAACAATTGAATATGTCCACATCCCGGACTCGTCCAGGCAAAGGCTAGCGAAAGAAAAGGATAGGTAGAAGGGGTATTTGATTGACACTTCAGAGCTCACATACCTATAGCAGGCCCAAACCCCTGTGCAGGAGCGGAGGATGCCCACAGACATCCAAAGGCGAAGGGACGGGATGAACGTGGCACAATCTCCGCCAGCGAGGCGATTACCACTTGTTTGAATAAAATTCCCATGGATGTAATGATCTCCGTGCCGAATATCTGGTTGACGCCATTGACGTTGGCTGTTGTCACGTTGCCAACGGCGGCCAAAAGGGCACCGGCAAGCAGGAATTTCCGTCGTCCAAAGATGTCACTGATGTATCCCACCACTGGGGCTGCCGGTGTCGCCACGAGGGGAATCATGATGCCGGTGAAGATGTAGAACGAACTCGGGCCTATCAACAGCCGGCAGCAAGCAAGCGATCAGCATTGCATGTCTATGGCTACAGGTGAGAAGATTGGATACGGGCATCTTACCATAAATTTGGTTGATCCTCGCCGCCATTTGCGAAGAGAGGACCAGGGAGAAAGCGTCAGCTAAGAATGCTACCACCAACCCCTGGTGAGGCAGGAATCGTATTAGTTAGGTAGGACGTTGAGGATGCGTTAGGAAGAGCGCATAGCATCGATACTTACCGAGATTGCCAAGGCCTTGGTGGTTGTGAAGCTGGAATAGACCAGCGCATCGCTGCTACCCGCATGCTCGACATGCTCTTTGTTGGCATCCTGAAGTGAGGGGGGCTTCACTGAGTTGCGGTCGGCCACGAAGGGCCTGGAGCCATCAGATATTTCATGCTCACGGTCAGCCTGGTTGGCTTTTGGCGCCATTGTCTTAGCTGCTGGAGCAATTCTAGGAAGAGAAGATATCGTGGTGAGAAGATTGGCCAAAGAGATATTTCGAAAAAGATCGGCCCTCACATCATAGAGGTCGAAAAGGCAAGAAAATGCCGGAGAGCCCTGCTTAATATATCATGATGGTCACACAGTCCAGCGTTTTGCGGTGCCAGAAGTGTCGGGTCAGTGCAGAGACCACTGTTCATCCACACGCTCTCCGCTCCCCGGACTCCTCATCCAGCCCCATAGAAAGCCGGAAGCTACTGGAGCATTCAGAGACGCTCCGCAAAATTCTCAAACCAACCTGATCAGGACAGCTCGGTTTGGCCAAAGCTCGCTTAGGGTTCTGATGCCCCCGAGAAGAGAAATCTGAAAGGCTGCCGCATGTCGAGTTTGCAGTCTGCCGAGCCAACACCAATTTCGTCGTGAGAAGCCCTGCCATTGCTGCGTGCTCCTTGCGATAGACGTTCTTCCGAGGTAGTGGACGACATCCATCCAAAGATTCAACGGACATGCTAGGTATGATCAGTGAGAGTCAACAATTCCTAACCCTACAGATGGTTCAAAAAGCGAGATGCCTCGGTCGGTCGTCATTTCCGGAGAGCAGTTCACGCACGCTCATTTGTAAATTACCTTGCTCGTTACGATGAAAGGAAAGCAATTGGCTAGCAACCGGTAACAGTCATTGCTGTGCCAGCCGGAGGCGAAAGCTGTTGTCGATCTTGCCTGAGAAATTCCTTCTCATAGTCCTCATGGGTGGTCCTCGTTGATGATCATAGGGGAACAAGAGAGGCAGAAAGCTAAGATGCCAAATTGGCTCGGTGTAGTCGTAGGGTATTTCAGACATAGATCAGCCGATAAACGTACATTCACGCCGAAATTGACTTGGCCGTTATCCGGTCATAGGCGGCATTGGTGCTATTCGAGCCAATCGGAACTCGAGCTTCGGCCGAGAACAAGTCCATAATCGCGCCGCGGCTGGCCGCCACAGTCTGCTGGATGACGCGTAGAGTATTCCGCCAGCCTAGGCCCTGCAGGATACATAGTAGTGTAGGGGGGGGCATAAGAGCACTTGTCTTACGGCGCACCAGCACAATCGGATTCAACAGGCCTGGAGTATAGACTCGTAAGTATTGAGTAGAGTGGTCCAGACTGGCACATGCCCATCCTAGGCGGCTATTAGCTTGGAATTTCGTGTCCTGTCTACAATCCTTAATGTGAGGGTCGTGGAAGAATATGTGCAATAGATTGGCAGATTGTCAATTGCATCTGACCACCCTCTGGTTTGCCTTTTTCAGTTTTTATTAGGCAATGGTGTTCTGCTAATTCAGAGTTCCGCATCGCTCTCTCGGTGTTCGAGAAATTCATCCCAGGGAGCAAGTGTGCCCAGAGTCGGAAGTCCCATAGAGAACATGGAATCTATGCCGGGTCCTGAAAAGGCATCCGGGTCGTCATCGAACTGATCTCCATATTTTCCTCTACTATTCATAGTCAGATGCTCAGTCTCTTCCTGTGGTCCTGGAACCAGCGGAGGATTAAGGAATGTGTTGTGGCTGTCAGACCATGAATCGTCCAGAGTCACCATTTGGGGCACCCGGGGAATTAGTGACCCGATCCTGGTCGCTTTGGCGGCCGCCGAGGCACGCGTGAAGAAGTCTGGCCGAAGCTGCTCGGGCAAGTCATGAGGTCTGACCCGTTCCCCCCGGGCGATACAGAAGTTCAAAGTCGTGGTGACCTGAAGGTACAAGGCGTGGTGTTGCTTGAACAGTTCACACCACGTGTGCTTGAACGACGAGGTCGAGATCGCATTGACCGGACAATGGACTTCTGACAGCGAAGGGTCGGTTGTGCTCTCATAGATGGGTGGTGCCGAGGGAATCGAAATCAGCACCCCAACGTGATTAAAGACAGGGTCGATCCCGTCCCACTTGCTCTTGTATACTTTCATAGCACTTTGGAGCGTTTGGAGATGGTGATGCAGAGTCACTGATTCGCAGCTTTCCGTGTCGAGCTGGAAAGCAACTTCCAGGACCTTGAGCGGGAGGGCCGTGTATGAAGGTCTGCCATTACCAAACAGATATATTAGTGAGAGCTGCACTTGGCAAGAGAGAATGTCACACCCCAGGCCAGATTGCTCGGTAGAGGTCGGAAGGATGGGAATTGGGACGTTATGGGACTGGTCAAGAGCTCTCCTCACCCTTGCATATCTAGTTTGGTTTCCAAGCCTCGTGCGGACAGATCGGCGGTGGCTTCACAAATAGACATGATGCCCTTGTATATGGTTTCTCTCGCCACGAGGAGCCTAGTCTCGATCAAGGCGTTGGCGTACGACGGATAGAAATAAGACAGAAGAAACTCGGTAGAGTGGAGAGCGATCTCGGCGGTGCTGTGGTTTTTCCGGCGGTCAGCTAGGTGCGGTGTGTCGTCGAGTGGGTGCTTCGGAAGTGGTGGAAAAGACACTTACTGGAGTGACATGCTCAACAATCGGTCGAAGAGTATCAGAGACATGTGCGACGGGAACTTGGACGACGAATGTAGGCGGGTTGATTCTGACCAGTCTCGTAGATCATCCTTACACTGCTCTACTCGGAGGAGAATCTCTGAGTAGTCGCTCAACGAGGATATCTGCGGCACCACTGAGCCATCAGGCGGGTAAGTGAGAGTCAGCAGCTTTGATAGGGTGATGGCCAGCTGAAGCTGGCGCAGAAAACACCGTATTAGATGCCTCTGCGTGGTTCGATCATACAACAGCGACCTATCGCGATCGTTTTCAAAGTCGGCGAGGGTCAACGCGGGGAGTCGTAGTGGGTTGAATGTGTCCAATGTGATGTGGAGCGGTCGTCTTGATCCTAATGAAATCAGCCGGTCCCGGATGATACAGCACCACCACAGCCTGGTCCAGAGGTCCTGCGGTGCGGCGGTTGGGTTATTGCCAGGATTCGGTCGAGCTACTGTCGCGTACCGTACGGCCGTCATGAGCCAGAAGCTGTTACCCTTGGCCATATTGTTGTTGGAGCTGATGAGGGACAAGATCAAAGCCCCCTGCGTGATGGTGATCGGATCGTCTTCCCAACCCAAATCGTAGAGGAGCTGACAAAGGTCAGCAAGGAGAAGGGGAGGGGGGGAAGTGGATGGATGTCCAGGAATAACTTGGGACTTACATAGGCTCGGCGACACAGCAACTGGCGGGCAGCTTGGTGGTCTTGAAATCCGCAGGCATTTAATGTGCCTTGAGGGACAAGCTGTTGACGAGGATGACGAGTCAGTCACAATTTGTGCACTATTCGTTGACAGCCATTAGCAGGGCTTACCATGGAGCTGGCGGCCAGCACGGCTTGGAACACAAACAAAGACGGACGGTTAGGGACGGCCTCGTCACCACCAGTGTCACTAAAGGCTCCGCAGAAGTCGCGCTCATAGAGAACAGGCAACATAGGGTGGATATGTAGGAAGTATTCTCTCAAGAAGACCTTGAGCATCACTTTGGGTGGCACCCGAAAACAGCCGTTGTCTTCCAAGAATTTCACGTCCGAGGGGCAAAGGCGGTCCAACATAGGGCTTGGTGAGAATAGCTGCTTCCAACTTGGTAATGACGGCAAAGACTGGTCCCCGGACTTTGACGACTCGATTGGAGCCAACGTGAGGGAGAAGTCAGTCGAAGACGCGTTTGGCTGCCGGCATAGCTGCGGCACAAGATGTGTTCCGCGCAAATGATCGGAGAGATTGTGTTGGTAAGCATGGATAGCCTGGACCATGTCCTTGAGTCTGGCGTCTCGAGTGCAAGAGAGGAAATCGAGTCCGCCATGCTGCGTGACCCAGTTAAAAATCTCGTCGAACTCCGGGCTGTGTTCTTCATCCGCCGGTGTCTCGTCCAGGTAGGCGACACTGTTGTCGAAGACGGGGTCATGGTCGCTGTCGTTATACTCTGTTCCCGAGTCTCTTGTAGCAAAAGTCAACAAACATCGAGGGGATGTCGGAGGCAATAGCATCCACGACTCGTTAGCCGATGATTCGGCGTCCAAGGTCGATATATGAGCTTGCAAACCTGGGTGTTCGCCGAGCGGTGTAACTTCAGAACAGCGTTTGAGATTGACTTGTCCGGAAACGAAACTCTTCTTCATCTGTGGCTTTGGTGATAGTGCTGGCCTCTTGCGTGAGCGTTGTAGGATCTCACACGAGAAACCTTCGTTGCGGCAACGGGAGCACGGCTGGCCGTTGTGACTAACGTCGCAACGAATCTTCCGTTTCCGACACGACAAGCAGGCCCTCGCCGCCCTCATGGGGATATGAGACGGTTCTACAATGCGAAACTTTCTTGGAGAAGGAATCATGGTCGTCGTCATACGGCTCGTCGAGGACGTATCGAGAGAGAACTCCGTGGTCAGGTTGGGTTGACGGGCTTAGATGAGGAGGATGGAAGATGAAGCCTGAGGTTGTGATCTCTGGGGTGTCCCCGGCCGAGAATTCATATTGTGGCGGAGTGAAGTTACCCCCGCAATCCTGAAATACCAAGTATTTGATCCGCACCCGACAGGATCGGCCTGACCAGCCTTCTGTGGGTGCAGGCCTGGTGGTACCGAGGCTCTAGGCAATACGCGGAAGGCGAGGGTGGTGGACGAGTCAGGCTGGTAAGGCCCGGGTCTCTAGCTTCGGGAGCTGAGGCATAAATCTCTCTGAAGCTCCCAGGTAGGGATCATCTAGCAGGATCAGAGGTCGCTTCCGGCAATAAATGGTGAGCATAGCATCACTCCCTCGACCGGTGTTCCTGTGAATTTTTCTCTTTTGGATTTGTTCTTCCTCCATCGAAGACCATGTCGGTTTATACATTGCCTCGATACTTCAAGGTCTCGGTGCCCCAAGAATATGTCACCCACGTGGAAATCAACCGGGCCGACAAGGTGATGCCTTTACAGAAGAGTGAGTGACGCGTGGGAAACGTTCTACCGCGAACCCTCAGCCTTTTGTCCCTTCACAGATTTGTATCTCACCACCCTTATTCTGAAATAGCATGTGGATGGAGCTTCGACAGGTCTTTGACAACCTCTCAGAGGATGCTTCAGTGCGGACCATTGTGCTCTCGGGCGCCGGGGAGCGAGGTTTCTCTGCAGGGCTGGACCTAGCGGCCGCCCTGTCTCCCGGCTCGCTCTTCAATCCACGCCCAGAAGACATTGCCGATGGTGCACGATACGCTGCGCGGGTCCGAAAATTCGCGGTCCGGGCGCAGGACTGCGTGACGAGCATTGAGCGGTGTGAGAAACGTACGTCGTCGCTCCACCCCGCCGACGAGTCCAGAGTGTCCAGCTTACGCTAGTCTAACCAGCCGTCATCTGTGTTCTGCATGGCATCGCGGTCGGGCTGGCGGTCGACATTGCTACCTGTGCTGACCTCCGGCTGTGCACATCGGACGTGGTGTTCAGTGTCAAAGAGGTTGATGCCGGACTCGCGGCCGACGTGAGCACCTTGACCCGGCTGCCTAAGATTGCCGGCTCGTACGCTTGGGTCAAAGAGGTCTCGCTGACTGCGAGGACCTTCGGGGCAGACGAAGCGCTCCGCGTGGGCTTCGTCAACAGCATCTGGCCGTCCAAGGCTGCTGCACTTGACGAAGCTCTCCGCATCGCGGTTGTCATGGCCACCAAGAGCCCTGTCGCCGTACAGGGGACGAAGAACTTCCTGGACTGGTGCCGTGATCACGACATTGCCGCCGGTGAGTGAACTTTTGCTCTGAATCCTGTTCAGTCCCTGGCCTGAGCCTCAAACCCTGGAAACGCAATCGCACACTGGCTATGCAGGCTTGAGGTATACTGCCGTGTGGAATGGCGGCGCCTTGAACACTAAAGACATTCCGCACTCAATCAGAGCAATCCAGGGCAGATATACACCCAAATTCGAGAAATTATGACTGAATTAGATAAATATCCGTATCGCTAACGAATAGATACACCTACCGTACGAGTGTATATTACTCAGTCAGACAAACTCGTATTTAACTTGGTCACCTACTCACCACCAGCATCGACACGGCGAGGACGGCTAATACCTATTAGCCTTACAACATCCCCTAAAGTGCACGGAGAGTTTTCCGCTCGCCTTTTCTTGGGGGCCACAAGACTCTGCCTGATGCGGGCTCCAGCCACTCATCCACTGGTTCGTGTCATGCGCCCAGCAACATGCTGATGCTAGCGAAGGCGTCAACTCAGGCAAATAGATTCCACCGTTTCCCGCCATTGCCTGCCCAAAAGACCAGGTGGACACCTCATGGCCACTTGTGCCACATCTTTGGTCAGGGTCGTGGCTCATTTAATGCACCGCATTGCACAAAAGTCCAGGGCCCTTTTGGCAGCGTCTCAGCCGCACGACTGTGACCACCACCACCTCTCATACCCATGACTAGTTCATGCAATGATCTAGAACCGAGATCCCCCTCCGTACGGCTGGGCTGGCCTTAAACACAAAACGACCAGTGAGGTAGGACTGAACTCAGGTGGAAAAATCTTGTCCTTTGGTATTTGCTGTTTTTCTCGCGGGCTTTGCTTCTCAGCCTCCTTTCCCATCTACACCTTTGCTTGCGCCCTTTGTTCTTCTCGTTGTCAATTTGATCATTGCTGGCGAATAAAGACGAATTCATCGGGATTGATCTTTCGGTGCCCGTTTAATTCCTTCTCGAGTCGTCTGACTCAAAAGTGTCCTTTTGACTGCTCCATCAGGCTGCCACAGCCGCTTAGGCCTTTGCGGTTGCTGCCGCCCGCTCTGCCTGGCCAAGTCAGGCTGGCTGTAAGGATTTCAGCTGCCCATCAAAATCCTCTGAACACGCGAACTTGTTATACTTGACTCACTGGTACAAGCCACTTGGGCCGCAATATCGCTGCGACCCAAATTCACTCATTGAAAAAGGAGAAAAGCTATGGACGACCGCAGAGACAATATCGGCGGAGGTGGTGGTCGCTGGTATGGCCCTCCACCACCGGATCTGTCCCTCCCACCACCTCCGACAAAGATGCGGCGCAAACAGCGTCGACAACCTCCCCAGGAAACGGTGAACCAGTTTTGGGACCAACTCAACCCCCGACACCCGGGGAAAGTCTTCACCCTCCTCCCCAACAACCCCTACGCCCGCAAAAAGGCGGCAAAGACCCCTCATGGCACCGTCTCTGGGCAGCGCGCCGCCAAGTCGTACGAGGAGGCCCGGGCCGAGTGTGTCAGGGATGTCGACAGGATCGTCAGGGAGTGCCGGCGACTGAACCAAAAGTACCGTGACATGCATTTCGACATCGAGTGGGATCTCAAGTCCGGCCAGCGGAACTGTCTCGACGGTCTCAGCACGCCCGGAGATTCCATGAAGCCAAAGGGCGTCAGAAGGGTGACGGTCAGTTATTCCTTTTCCCCTCTCAGGCTTGCTTGGTCATTGTTCCAGTCGTGGGCAAAAATTCCGGAAGGCTGTTTTTACTTGGGCGTTGCTAAGGGAATGTGGCTTAGGACATCTTCGAGAAGCCCGAATTCTTCATCAAAGGTCCCACTGCCGGCGACGTAAGGCAGGGCCGTGATGGAGATTGCTATCTGATGGCAGCCCTGTGTGGACTGGGCAATATGGAAGGGCTGATCAACCGGGTCTGTGTCAAACAAGACATGGACGTTGGTGTTTATGGCTTTGTCTTCTTTCGAGGTAAAGAATCTATTCACGACAA
>WJFF01000273.1:12183-26727 GCA_011800825.1 Fonsecaea pugnacius | reverse complement strand
GGCAGTAGAACTAAATAACGCCCACCTCCGGCCCGTGGGCCGACAAAAGTATACCTGGCCGCATGACCCTCACCAAGGACCACTACCACCGAGGGATACGTCCATTGGGAACCGCATCTCCGACGCCATCTCCCACGCCACCTCCCACGCCATCTCCCATGCCAGCCAAAGTCACCCACCACGACCACACAGCAGGACGGGCTCGAGTGAAAGTCTGATCGCTCGAAGAAGCCCTCCTCCTAGTCAAAGTCGACCGCGGCCAGCATTGGAAGAATGGGTGCGCGTGAACCAAGCGTATGGCTGAAAGGCTCGAGGCGCCCGGGGCTTGAATATTTTTTGGTCGAGCGTCATAATAATGTGTGATCTGTCCTCGCTCTTGGGAAGGGAGACGAGACAGAAGAGCGTGTGCTGGATGGACTGGGACTGCTTCACTGTCTGTATAGTATATTTGGTTGGACCTTGTACAGTATCTGAGAGAGGAAGGGAGAGGGGCGGGAACCCAATGAATGAATGAATAGATGTAAACCGACACCGGGGATGTGGATCCTCAGGGACCTTAATAGCCTTCAGCACGCGGATGGGCATAGATGATGTGTTACGCAATTTTGCGTCTTGTCAAGGTGCTTGCAAGTGTACGTTGTTTGGCATACGCTGAGTCCGGGGCGGGTATTGTTGTTGGCATAATCTCCCTATAACACTCCCCCTCCCCCAAATCATGTACCATTTTCTTTCCCCTTTCGAAGTTTTGTCAGTATGCTCATGGGTGTAATGCGGGCTGGGTGGTCGTCACAGCCGTCCTTGACGGGCTACCCGGTTGTATATGAAGGGGGTTGCCATCATATCATAGCGACTGGTGAGCCTTTGATCCGAGCAGCTTGGTGCTGGCATCACGGGGGTTCATCTGGTGCCGGGACTGTGGTCGTGAGAGAGGCTCGGTGAAACCAGATTGGAGTGTGGTGGATCGATTGGCCTGGCGGAGGTCTCCAGACACAACCCCCGGTCTACTCGGCTTCCCACAGTCTCGAGCCTTTGTTGAACCGGTGCCTGTGATCAAATATTAGAAGGACTTGATGGCACAGAAAACCAGCGCTAGTATCGTACCAGTGGAAGCGCGTTTTGGTCAGGGACCTTTTCCCATACTCCTCGGCTAGAATCTTGGCTGGGTTGCGCGGGACTTTGACGCCAATGCCTTCGAAAGTGGTATCCTGTAAGGGGAACAAATCGTCACTCTGTGCCTCAACGCCATTAGCTCCGTATTCGTCCATTCCAACCCTGTACATACCCGATATCGATGCCCATCCTTGGAGAAGAGAACGCCCTGGTCGAACGGAGTATGTTGCGTCTTTCCCGGGCTGACGTGGACGGCGGTGATATCGATATACTTCCCGTTGGTAGTGTCGATCCAGCGGCCGTCGATCTTATTCGCCACGTCGCGCGTCGACGCGATGGTGTAATGTGGGTTGATATCCAAAAGGTAGGTTCGAGGCCTGTCCTCCCCGACCACCGGGTACTGATATTCGCTCATGTTGTAGGCGGCGGCCAGCGTCGCCAGTGTTTCTATCGACATCTGGACGTCGATATCGTTGTCCCAGGGTAAAAACTTCTGGTTCCAGTGCCACCCCAACAAGGTGCCGTGCGCGATCCAACTCTCGGCGTGAAGCTCCTTCATCGTCGCGGCGTACGTCTTCATCAGCGCGAACAGTCCCTTTTTCGTTTCATCGATACCCGGAGCCTGGGAGGGCGCAAACCTCGGATCACAGTGACTGATGGCGCCGAAGCTGTGTGTGTGGTACTCGAAGTTAATCTCCGAGAAGTATTGGTAGGTGCCTGGCATGGGCGGCAACGGCCGCGAGGGCGCCCTCCACAGATACAGAGTGTATATCAGGAGCGTCACCACTCCCAGTGAGTAGAGCAGCGTTCTCCTGCTGCGCACGATCATGAGGGCGGATATATTGCCAGGTTTTCTCCTCATGCTTTGTTAGAAGGGGATGCAAAAGATTGTTGAGTTGAGGGTGCGTTGGTTACGCCTCCTTTGACTTTTTGATGTGGTTGAAGCAGCAAGGGGTTCGATCATTTTACACTAGACCGCAAATAACAGGAGCTGTGGCCGCTTTTACATTTCTTCTCAACCAGTTTTGTCTCAACATGCTTGGCACGTGACCAGGCTTTAGGCTGCGACAGGGACACGAGGGGCAGCAAACAAGATCGAAAATGGGGTCAGATATGATGCCTGGGTGAAGTGTTGCCGAAGCAGTGAATTTGAAGGAATAAGTTCCGCACATGCTGCAACGGTAAGACCAGTTATTTGGAGGGAGGGACAAATAAGACTTTTTACCGTCGAACATGAATCGAACGAACCCTGACTATTCGATACTACCACTACCAACAAATCTCTCTTGATGAGTAAACACCAAGTCACTCGTCCCCGGACTTCTTTTACTTTCATCTTATTTTTATAAGTCCATGAACTATTGCCCAACTTCTTACCTAATTAGTTACCCAGTAGTTCCCAAGTAGAACACTACTGCTCTCTACCGAGGACTCCAAACAATGACGAATAAGTTGAGTGGCAGAGTGGGTACCTGGTCGTGCTGGTGCCGGAGTACAAGCGAGCGTGGGTCCGGGCAGGCGGGCAAATCCCCCTCCCTCCTTCCCTTTCTCGCGCGCGTGGTGGTAGTAAGATCATGGAGGGGAGGGGGGGACCAGTTTTCCAAAAGACTCTAGAAAATCAAATAAGAACAATAGTGTGGAGCGGAAAGGGAAAGGGTGAGCGATGATGTGATTGACCGACGCAAGAAACGACATACACTCACACATACGTACGTACCTAGGTAGAGTATATAAACACCCGTTAAGCCGCAACACAACGCAACGCCGCTTCCCCCCTCTCAGTAAAGCGTGTGGACCGAGGACATCCATTTTGCACCTAACCCTACAGATCACCATAACACAATGGCTTCAGCGACACAGGTCAAATCTCTCAGGGAGATGCTCGGCGCTCCGGCCGCCACTGCCTCCCCAAGCGACAGCACGTTGATCATTATTGATGCGCAGAATGAGTATGTTTGAACAAGTCCATTGCAATCTCCAAGGACCCCCTTCCGATGCATCCTCGGCTCTTGTTCTTCTCCCTGTCTGATCCTGACTTTGGCTCAGATACGCCCAAGGCAACCTCAAGACAGTTGGCGTCGAGCAAACGCGAAAGGCTATTGCCTCGCTGCTTGAGAAATACCGTGCGGCTGGAGATGGGAAAAACATCGTGCACGTAGTCCACAAGACACCAGAGGGCGCTCCGATATTCACGCCCAACACCCCACTGGCTGAGGAATTCGACGAGTTGAAAGCCCGGCCGGGAGAAAAGGTGGTCGAGAAGCAAGCCATCTCCAGCTTTACCGGCACGGATTTGCATGATTACTTGACGAGTCTGGGGGAGAGGGGGAAGAAGACGGTTCTGACGGGCTACATGGCACATGTTTGTGTGAGCACCACGGCCCGGGCAGGTAATGACCTGGGATACAACGTCGTGTTGGCCAGTGACGCCATCGGAGATCGAGATGTAAGTTTCTCTGGACCTCTGAATCTCTTCGCCGGCAAGACCAGACATGTGTCTGAGGAGGACAATGTCGCGGTCTTGTACTCGTGCTTCGTGACACACCACCTCTCCTTTTTCCACAGACCGACACCAAGTTCTAACCTCTTCATAGATCCCTGGTATTAACGGAGCGGAGTTGACCGAGGCAACATTGAAGGAGTTAAACGATGCTTTTGGAACGGTCATCAAAAGCGCAGAGATCAAGTAGATCAGGTATAAGCTGATAGACCTTCTCACGAAGCCTCGTGCTCTCACGTCTCATTATTCCCGCGCCACCACATCACAGATCCGTGGAATGGGAAGTTTTTGAGGTCCAACTCGGGCAGTACTGCGTGCTCATAGTCCCTTTTGAACTGGCTTATTGACTCCTTGTCGCCCTGAATCGAGTGGTCGAAAGACCTATGCAGCCAGATCCGTGGAGCCCGCGATATAATCTGTCTCTCAACCTCTTGTTCCGCAGCCGGCGAGTAGGCGAACGAACTGCGATCAAGCAGCTCGAATCCCTTCGGGTGGTCAACTTTCGCGATACCCAAGCTGGCCAGGAAAAGGACGTCGAGATCGTTGTAGTACGGTTCCTGGGCAAAAGCATGCGGGACGTAGCCCTGCAGTTGTTCTATGGTCATAACCACGGTCCGGAAAGCCGCCAGCTGGAAATACGCCGACTCGTGCCTGTCGATCCAGTGGACCGCGTCGCCGCAGAAGCTGCCCGTCCCGAAGAGAGCACAGTTGGCAACGTGATTTTGCCCGCCACCAGTAGTCAGGATCCTATCTCTCAACATCTGCTCGACGCTCCTGCATAGATCTGTTTCTCGCCATCTCGTCTCAATCTTGGTAAACTCCGCTCGCATACTCTCAAGTGTTGACCCCTTGGCCGCGGGCATTGGGAGCGAGAGGGATGCGCCTGTGGCGGGACTCGAAGTAGAGACTCGTCCCGACTCGCTCTCGGTCTGATTCGGCGGCGCGACGGTCAGAGGCGTCGAAGAGCTAGTTGTGATCCTCGTCCAGCCATCCTGGTCCACGATTTCCCTCCTCTTGCTGCTGTGGGTGTTCTTTTTCTTGCGGCTTGTATGAGGCATTCTCTCCCAAGTTCACGTCCGCGAGCTGGACCTCAAGGAGGGGTTGGGGTTATGAAGGAGCAGTCTAGTGAGCAGCAAAGAGGGAACGATGAGTGGAGTAATCGTTGGGAGAGCGGGAGGAGGGGACAGCCTAAAGAATGCTGCATATGGTTCATTGACTGCCTATGCCATAGAGACATTGTCGAGGATTTGTGGCCTTGCGCAAGGAGTTACCTGCAGTTGCAGGATATTCTATCCATGAACCCCGAAATTGTCGAAGCGTGTTCCCGAAGATCAACCGGCTAGTAATGCAGCAGGCCCAGTACTAGTACACCCTCTGCGATTATTGTTCAGACTACCTAGGTATTCTCCTCCCATCTCACAACCACTGCTTGTTGCCATGATGGGACACGAAAGAGCCGCCATGTTCTTCCGCATTGAAATCGTGTATCACCTTCACGCAGGCCTCGGCCGACTCCAGTGGAGTCAGAGGGCCTCCCCATCCTGGAGCATTCTTTCTGAGTTCGTTGATCACAGAAGGCTCGTCTGTTCCCTCCCAGGTCGCTACTACGCCCGGCGACAGCGCAAAGAACAAAATACCCTCCTTCTTGTACTTGGCATTGTATTTGCATATGGCCATGTTTGCCGCAGCCTTGCTGATGGTGTAAGGCGCGTCGGTGGAGATCCCCGAGTTGACGAGGTCTGGATCAGCCATTCCACTGGAGATCAAGACCACTTTCTTTTCAGACCCCTTCTTGATGAGCGGAAGGAAGACGTTGATGACGTGGATCGCTGCCACGACGTTGACGTTGAACGATTCGACGAGGGCTTTGTCCAGAGCGTCGGTTGAGTCTTCGAAGTCATCAAGACTTTTGCCCTGGCTTGTGACGTCGATATAGGCCGCATTGTTGATTAGATAGTCAAGGGAACCACCAGTGATGTTTGCCACTTTTTCTCTCGCCGCTAACAGCGACTTGTGGTCGACCACTTCAGCCTGGATCATGGTAACGTTCTTGAGGCCATCTGCAGCAACCGACTTGTCTGCAGCTGCTTTATTTCGGACAATGCCGACAATCGTATTTTCTGGATTTTTGGCCAGAAACTTCACGAAACCATACTGCAGAGAATTAGCAGAGCCTAGTTGAATGTGTCGGTGTCGGACTTACCCCAAGGCCACGATTGGCGCCTGTCACCAGGTAAGAAGGCATATTGATCCTGAAGATGTTACAGCAGCTGTGTTATCTGGTGTCTGTTCTCGTCAGATGTGGTCGTGAGGAGATATTGTTGTGGTTGCTGATTGATGGTTTCTGTCGATAACGACATGCTTCCGGCGAGTTCACCTCAATATATAGACAGCTCCGTCCCTCCGACTTTCGATTTGCTTTTTCTATTTGTAAGCGATGGACGATTTACATCATATTGTTTGCAAGCAACACGGTAAAGGTCGGTATTGCACTCGTCCGGAAGCATTCGAATTGGCTTACTTGAGCCATACTCAAGGAGACAGCGGGAAGCGGACGAAAGAACATGGCAGGCGACGGATTGGAATGTTCTAGTACTCAGAATCCCGGATCAAACGCTTCGAATCAATGGACGATATGAACGAGTTCTATTGATCAAGGTGGACGTTGAAGGCGAGGCTGAAGGAAGTGGTTCACTGAGAACATGTCAGCCTTGCTAGAGCGACACTGGGGGACATTCCAAGAACAGACCAAATGTAGCAAAGTCGGACTTGGGTAACCCTAAAGCTAACCAATTAGGTGGTAGCAAGTGTAAGGAACAGTTGGCTACACAAAGTGCTCAGGCCTCCAGTTAGCAAAGCCGTGGTCCGAACTAAGAGTAAGACCTAAGAAAAAGCTGTTTGTCCGCTCGTGAATTCCGATTGACTGGTGGCGTGGGCGTTTCCAGAAGTGGCTTGACAAAAGTGACTGACAGATGTTGCCTCTCCTGATTTGCGCAGTGCTGAGCAATTTGTGCAGCCGCCTGAGTACTGGTAAAGGGTTATTGAGATGATCAATTCTGCTCGTCTGATGAGGGGGGTGACGGTGAAGGCGGGCGCAGGCATAGCGGGGAAGGAAGACCAGCGCAGGCGAAGTGGATGTGGTGGAACCAACAACTGCATCTCCCCTTTATCCCTGTCACATCTCGGCGCTTAACACAGTTACTTTCTACCCAGACTCGAGCAGGATCCGTCCACCACCAACCCACCTAATCCTCCTACTGACCAATCGATCCCCGCAGACGGACTTTCACTACCTGGTGCTCTCTCGTGCCTCGGGTCGAATCAGATGCGCCATCACAGCTGCTCTAGACCTGTCAACCCTGTTTCCTGCCTCTTCACACTCTCCGAAAAGTGCCACCCGTGCTCACAAACCACTCACAGCTCGCCATGCAGACAACTCTCATATCCCGAGAGCCAAGTGTGCCCAGTCACGGCGTTTCCAAGCTTCATCTCTGGGCGGTTGACCGTCTGGCCTAATCATGCCCTGCAGTACCCCATCCCTCCCAGCGACAGGGGAGCAGACCTAAATAACAACCCAATGCGCTCGTTATCATGGCCTCTCGACGGACTTCCATCTCGACAAAGCTCCCCACCTGCGACCTTGTTGGCCTTACCTTTCAAGTTTTCTCTCGACCACATCGGCCACCAAGTCAGCGACTCGTGAAGACCACTTGACTGTGACATCTTCGTCTCGACACCGTTCATATTGCAGTCCGAGGAAGCCCGCCGACGCCAACAGACAGATCTTGTTGTTGTCAGGATGCCTTGCAGAACGGCACTTATTCTCCTCTCGCTTGTCAGCCTAATCTCTGCGCACACAGTCATTACATATCCTGGCTGGAGGGGAGACAATTTGGTGTCGAATGGCACGACGGTAGAGACAAATGGTCTTGGACAATATGCGATTGGAGACTCTGTGACAGAGCAGGATTACCTTTATCCCTATGGAATGCAGTGGATGTATCCATGTACGTGTTGCCCGTCAAATTTTGGACCGCGTTCCCAAGGGTTACTGACCTGACTGATTTTGCAGGCGGCGGTATGCCAACTTCTCAAAATCGCACCAAATGGCCAGTAAAAGGCGGCGCAGTCGCCTTTCAACCTGGCTGGTTCCAAGGCCACGGAACAGCCTTCATTTACATTAACCTTGGTCTGGGGACAACCCCTCAAAACATGTCCAACGTTATGCTAAGCGGGGTTCAAATCATTGGGCCCAGCAAAGATCCATACCCAGGAAGTTTCTGCTTCCCCCAAGTTCCTCTCCCAGCCAATATCACAGTCAACGTCGGAGATAATGCAACAATCCAGCTCATCGAGACTGCAGTTCATGGTGCCGCGCTGTATAACTGCGTCGACATTACCTTTGCTGAACCCGAGGACGTCCCGGAAGTTAATGCCAGCAACTGCTTCAACTCGAGTCAGATTACGAGCGACCTGATCTTCACGACTTCCGCATTGGCGTCTGACTCGATAGAGTTGTCAAGCAGCCGGTTTGCCTATTTGAGCACTGCGCTCGCCGTGGCTCTTGGTCTGCTACTACTGTGACTGTGATGAGAAAGTTGTTTAAAACAATATATTGGATTTGATGAATAGGCTCGGGTGCGACTGGCCAGAGGGCTTCCGGCTTTCGCAGAACCAACCCAGACCGAGACAAAAAATCTCCTATCAACCCACCTACGTTCTACAGCATTGGAGCTGGGATTCAAGGTCGATGCCGCCCAGTCGCTCAGATCGCGACCTCGGCTCGGACGAAGATGCCACCCAAGACTGCGACAACAGATGGGTAAAGCGATGCCATTTCCTACACCTTGACGCACCCAGAAGGCGGAATTCCCTGGATTGGGCTGTTTGGTCAGCGGGACACCATTGCATAGAAGTTGCGGGAGTTTGGTTTTCTCTTGGCCCCACGACGCAATGAAACCATACGCCCCTTCGCGTCCATTTCGACGCGTCGATTTTTTGTGGATGAATACTGAAGCATGTATTTTATCATGTCTAGCCATGTCGAAAAGAAGAAGGCGCCAGGCAATGGTCGTGTCTGGGAACCTTCAAGGCCTCCTGTCTGCCTGGTGTTGGGGAAAGGAAAGTGCCTCTCTCGAGATCGACGCATTGCACAAAGCAAGCGATTCGAAGACTCTTTAATAACCCTGTAGAGTTACTTCTCAATTTCAGCTCATGATTTGATGAAGCCAATACAAATGAAATCTAGCCTGTAACCACCACATACAAGTGCAGAATTCTCTGGCCATGTCCCTTGCTCAATGCCGTGGGCAACCAGCCCGGGTTTTCCCAAACACAGTCTTAATATCTCGTACACCAAGTAATGGGAACTTTTCTCCCCCTTCACTGGCATTGTTCACTGGCCGTGACATGCTGTGGCAATCCACGGTCGCCTGTGCCAAACCCTGTTCCCCTTGTTGACTGAATCCTTCCATGCTGTCTACTTTCACTCCAACAACCAGTCCATGGATGACTGTTTTGTCGTCCCTGACATGATCGTCAAGGTTTTCCGAAACCCACATCAGACTCCCCCAAGACATCCATACTGTCGTTTGTCGCACGCGTCGTGCTCGATCTGCGTTATCAATTGATAGCTGTTTCTAACCCGGAACGCTAAGTTCGTCGCTCTGAATGGCAATGCTCGGTCCCGAGTTGTATCTCAACTGGTCATTCTTTGACTTTCCCATCACTTCTGGGACACATGATGCTTGACCCACTTGCCTGAATATCGTCTTCAAGTTGACCACCGAGAATCTCGGCGGGCAACGAATCGTTCTTGTGTGCCACCGACTTGGGCTGCAATTCGTGCAAGAATCCCGTTCTGCCATCGCCGACGGCCACAGCAGCTTCCTCCTGGGTTAGGACAAATTGAGAGCTTCTCTGAGGTCCATAATGAGCCCTCGAAGATGGGGTCGTGTCGACCTCAAGGAGTCCACTGCGCTGATGGCCAGGCGATAATTGTGAGGTGAGCAAATTTAGACGTTCGTCGTCAGCAACAAATCCGCCCTTAGCAAAGTCTTTCCAGCCTTTCCGGAGCTCAGATTGCTTGGCTGGAGACAAGTGGTCCGACTTGGTACTCTTCTGCGATGCCGAACTCCAATCTGTTCCTCGATGGTCATCGACCTTTGGCGGTTCCGGCCGCGTCGGAAGCGATGAATCGATACAATAGCCCAACGCTGAGGTGCGTGGTGGACCAACACCAGTTCTAGCCATGAGAGGGACATCCCGCGGAGGCAAGCAAAATGCGCTCATGTCATGGGTAAGCTCCTGTTCATTGACCTTTGCACCCGATACCTCCTTATCTTTGTGGCCTCTTTCGACAGTTTGCGCAGCCAACAATCCAACAGTCCCACCCGGCGTGGCTTCAGCTTGATTGAACTTCGCAAAAGCATCACAAGGGCAGAAACATGTTTGAGAGCATCGGCCACTACACCTATGGCCACACAGGAGCGTCTCGCGACAATCGAGCGTGCATTGGACGCCGTCATGTGGGTGTTGATGGCAGCGACTAGGGCAATGGTGACCACAGGGCAGGGTCGCGTCGCAGGGCAACATGCAACCACCTTCGTTGGTTTCCCAATCCCCTGGATATCTCATCAGGGTTGTCCTGCCATGGAGCTGACACTGTATTGGGAGCACACTCTCAAGTCGCCTGGGATTTGCTTCGAGTAAAGTCAGGACAGTGCGCCACAAGTCACTCCCATTCATGAGTATTCTGGCGTTTCCGAAGAGATAGAAGCCGTATTTCGCCCGGGAAAGAGCTACACAGGTTCTGTTCTCATTGGACAAAAACCCGATCTTGCCTTCCTCATTGTTTCGAGCTAAAGACAGAATGACAATATCGTTTTCTTCTCCCTGGTCTGAGGTAAGGTTAGAGTTGAGTTGCCAGTGAAATCAGTCTGGGTGTACAGGGTTGACGGAATGCTAGGACAGGCCACAAGTGCACAACCCTAACGGCTCCCACCAAGAACCAAAATGCAAAACAACGGTAGTAAGAGACTATCACTTACATGAATCAACTGTTTTGACATTGATCTTGCCAGCGTTCCGAAATTCGGGGAATGTCTTCAGCTCAGCGACTATGCGTCTGCGCTGTCCGTTGTAAAAGGTCAGTACCGTGATCCGCAAAGGGCTAATGCCATTCCTGCAAAGGTAGAGGTAGAAGCCAGCGATGAATTTGGCCTCTTCAGAGTTATACGTCGAGAGGGACTCGTCTTTCGCCTCCCACCATTCGTGGTCGAAGAAGAATGATTTGATCTTGCCCATACCCCACGGCTGGACTGCACGGTCGATGACACTGGGGTGATCCTTCAGATGCGGGTAGAGAACGGAGATGAGTCGGCTAATTTCGGGCATCATTCGACGCTGGTGTAGCAACATTTTGAAAGCCATGTTGTTCCGCACAAGTCTTTCAAAGAGTGACACATTCAGATAGAAAGGTTTGCCTTCTAGTTCTCTGACGCTGCAATGGCCTTGAAGCTGTTGATGATCTCCAATCAGGATGAGATGCTCGAGGCTTTCCACGCATGCGACCGTGACAGGAGCTTCCAGTACCTCAGCCGCCTCTTCGATGAGGATAATCTTTGGCTTGAGAGCTGCCACGAGAGGTCTGTATTTGCTCAATCCAGTAGTTGTCATACCGATGATGGCAGATCGTTGGAGATAAACGATATCCTGTTCCCATTTGCCAATGAGGTAGTCTTTGACGAGCTGATTGTAGTTCACGGCTGCCTCCCGAAATTTGGCTACAATTGCGTCCTTCGCTCGTGACTGAATAACGTGGTAAACAGGGCCACGCCAGTAATAACCGATCTTCCACAAATCTGAGACAGTATCCAGCAACTTTGTCGCTCTAGCAAGATCGGCTGATGAAGGAGGTTGGACAGTAAATCTATCATGGAGTTCTTTCCAGGGACCTCTGAGCATCTCAATGTCCTCCTCATCATTCACTCCCGTAGAGTCCTCGTTTTCTCTGAGCTGCTCGAATTCGAGATCGTTATCCTCAACTTCCTCGAAGCCGTAATTTTCTTCTGTATAATTGACCTCGAATGGTACGAGCGCTTTATCCAACCATAACTGCAAGGGGCCTTCTGCTGTGGTGGTCGCCGAGACCCATTGAGATGCACCATCCTCAAGTGACTGAGCTTGTTGAGCACTGATGGCTCCCAGCTTTGCGAGAACTTTGGGGCCAGATACCTGATCTGTGGACCATGGGTCCGGCCCTGACATGGCAAAAGGTTCCAAGATCTGAGTCATGGTATTTATTTGTTTGTTCAGGAGGCTGCTGGCTTTTCCTAACGATCCACCTGGAACTGGCCTCAGTCGCTCCGCTTTCCGAATTGCAAATAACGCCCGTTTCTGGACCTCGGGATTGGTAGAGCGGCCTCCCAACCGAACATAATTGGGTTCGAAGACAGAGATATGCTGCAACAGCTGATCAAGAGCGTGATTTGTCTGAGCAGCAATGACTATGGGCGGATCCGATGCCGTCTTCCGATTCGCATGTAGAATTTCAAGGGCTTTTCTCGAGACATATGTCTTTCCTGTCCCAGGAGGCCCCTGAACAATAGCGAGTCGTTTGGTAAGAATCTCTTTTAGAGCCTCCCACTGCGTGTCGTCCAGCGAGTCTGCGGGAGCTGGAGGCCAGTCTTTGGTTACATCGACTCTGGAGTATTCTTGCTTCTGTGCAGGGCCCGCCGCTGCGCTCAAGTCGAGAGTGGGGTTCTCGTGAATGTAGACAGGAGGTTGGACAGAAGGGGAGAGATGACAGATGTGATCACTCATGGGGAATCTAGGGCATATTAGCACAACCAAGCAAATGTTGCTTTCAGAGCACGTACGTCTCTGAGCTAAGCTTTTGTAACGCTTTCAATGTGTGACGGTAAGCCTCGAAGTAGCCTTGCTTTGCTTCAATCATAAGCCACTCTTTCTGGGGGTCGAGCTGAATTTCTTCAGGCCGGGGAAAGTATATGTCAATCTCTGGGGGTTCACACAACAATCCAGCCAGCGGCCTTGCTGCGATGACGGCCACAACCATGTCGTTTAGATCGATAGTCTTGGTTTTAGCTGGGATGAGTGCGACAATGCTGCCACTGACCAGTCTTTTACTGTTAGCCCATTTGATACGTCTCCCTGCCCGACGCGTGGTGAATTTGATCCTGGCAGCAACTCCTCGACGTGCAAAAGTAAAACCAACAATGTGGACCTGATCGTACACGGAGAACTTGATAGTGTCACCGGTGGTGGGATCCCGAAGGAATTCCTGGATAGCATCACGCAGGCAGCCGACAGAATCCTCTCGGAGTAGTGCATGGTGAGTTTTCAGGTATCTGTCCTTGCTCTTGTAGCTGCCCTCAATCTTGTTTGCAAGGAGGGTGGCTTCTCCGACAGACAGCTCCTGCTTTGTCGGGACTTCGTCTTGAGAAAGCCAGGCATCTTTATCTGAGGTAGCTTGGATCTGTGCTTGCTTTGTGTGATAGTCGCGGATGTCCAAACAGAGGGTAGGACTAGGTTCGTCATTGAAGGTATTATCCCGGGCACTATGAATATTGGAGCGGTAGTGGGCACTTTTGAAGCGCTCGGACAGCTCTGCGGTCATTTCTGAAGAGTTGTCAGTAGTTTTCATCTCGATGAAGGGAGAGTGATCAAAGCCTAGGTTCCGTGAAAAGTCGAAGTAAGGGACTTTGTGATGTTGGGACGTGATTATAATATGAAACTCACCGCCAGTCTCAAGCGAGTCAAAAGAATTGTTGCTCTCTGTTCCAGCAGGATGTTAGTCACTCGTCAAGATAAGGGGTGTAAACAAACAGAAGCCGTAGTTGGGGTTGATCGTACCAACAGCGCTCCTTCCAAAGGCGTGATTCCCTCGCCCACGTCCCCGGTGGGTCGATCGCCATCCTGACATGATGGCCGGGATGCTGTCGACGAGTCTGAGAGGTGACAGAACCAATATCTGGTAGATCACATGAATAGCTCGTGGTAGAATGAGACGGACGGCGGACAGTAGCGAAGACGCAGATCCAGAGGCTGGCGAGCAATGAAAAAGACTTGTGCCAACAAGTTGTGCAGGCAGGCTTGGAGTCAGCGCAGTTCGGAGGCAAGAGGCACCTAAGACTTGTTCAGTATTTAGAAGTCCCACAGTACGCGACACTTTGACAGAGAGGCTCCATGCTAGTGGTTGGAAGAAGGCACCAACCCAGACGTCAAGCTGTCAGCAGAGAAGCGTTCCTGGCGACAATATAGCCGTTCTCGGTTTCGTTGTGATGGTGATTGGAAGGGTATCTCCTAGAAGAACAGAACATCTGACATAGGCATACAATCTGTCCACTTCTCAGGCGTAAAGCAGTAAGTATCAAGTTACACAAGCATCAGGCTGAGGCTGGACTCCAAAAGGAGTCTTAGCACTGCTGTAGTACCTCCGTGGTACACTTGCATACTCAGCCCGAAAACCAAGGAATGGTCCAGATCCTTGACAGGCAACCGACGAGACATGATATTATTGAACGACAAGAGCCCAAGGTAAAGAAGGACAAGGCAGACAGAGCAAGTCATTTCAATGTCGGCTATTTGTTTGCTTCAGGATATGCCGGAACGGATAATCTGATACTCCGAAGACGCTAAACCTTGGATGGAATGGCGGGAACCGCTACTTTTGATCCGTCACTGTCTGGGATTCATTCTCACAACAACCGATTTCAAGATCAGTTCCTTTCGATCTATATATACACTTTGACTGTTGTCATTTGAGATACTCGGCATCTTCTAGCTGTTGTACTCTCCCCTATTCAGACTATGAGCCAGCATAATGCCCACATTCGACGAGGATGAAGACCGATCACAGGACGGAAGTTTCGACAACGACAACGACAATGACAACGATGAGACCATGCAAGATC
>WJFF01000272.1:311-13769 GCA_011800825.1 Fonsecaea pugnacius | reverse complement strand
CTGTATGTAGACTACCCAAGTCCGACTTCTGCCTGTTGCAATCATCTTAATCACTAACGAACGCCGTTGTGTGACTTGTAAACCGCGGATTGGGACGAAACAGAGTCTTCTTTTTCATTGTCATCATCATACCAGTCACTAATGGACCCTTGCGCGCGTGCGAAACACAACCAGCACCAAATGTTTCTCGTCATGACCAGCCCAAGACCAAGAACCATTCCTATCACAACCTCGTTATTGTCCTCGGGGGGTAAATGCATGCACGCATGATACTCGGTGCCGTTCATTCAGACCCCCTTCACACTTCCGACCCATTTATTCTAGTCGACTTTGTGAAAACTCTCAAGGGTTAATGTGCACGCGTCATGAAGTCGTTCAGTCGAATTCGTTCCCATCAGAAGCCTTGTTTTTCCCGCGCTCCGAGAACTGCCCGGTCGAGTCGTGACGCTGATCGTAGGAGAGAAAAGAAATTGAGAGAGAAGCTAATGCAGTCCGCTGCACCACCGCGCAATGCTGTTGTCCGTACCATGCTTGTTGATTAGGTGAAGTCGCCTGTCAACAAGTCGTCCAAACCCATCCACCCCATTCGCCCTGATTCACCCTGTGTTTTGAGATCTGAGAATTCTCTGCCTGGGATGTCGGCAAAAGCAAAAGAGAAACATCCCGTGAAGAGACTTGTTTCCTCTGGCCGACGACCGGAGTCCCGTCCAGGGTAACCAATAGATTTCCCTCTTTGGAGAGAGCCATTCTGCACAACAAGTGCATTACTCATGCAATGTACGCCAATTCGTCATTGTCCAAACGTTCAATATAATCTTTCTCCATCAGGGCATCGATGTTCTTCTTGATGTCGGAAATCTTGGGGGGAAATCGGTTACGGACTTGGTTGATGACTTCCTCAACCAGATGGACATGCTTGAGCTTCTTGCGACCTTTCATTATACGAACGATCACAGCCTGATAAAGTTAGCAGGTCGCACAATCAAAAACACGACTGGAAAACACCTACCTGGAGTAACAGTTTCCGGTCCTCCTCAATGGTCTTGTGAGTATCTTCCGACTCTACCTTTTGTTCGGATTTGACAGTGATATTCAGGTTAATCTTGACCTTCTTGTTCTTGAAGTTGTAGTTCAGCGAATAACTAGTGCCGGGTGCCGGCTTGCCGTCTTCGGGCGTTGAGACCAAGACGCGAGCTTTGCACAGGATGCCAATCGCCGGTTCAATTGTTTCATCGGTCAACTTGGTAAGTTCTTTGATCTCGGAATAATCCATTTTGTCCGAGTCGTTGAACAGAAGCAGGATGGCCATCTGGTAGGTAGAAACTTGAAAGGTGTAGGGTACTTTCTGGCTCTTGATATAATTGGCTCGAATCTCGCCTTTGCACAACTGCCACAGCCATGTCAGCTTGCGGCCGTTGTGTTTCTGGTCGTAGAATCGGGTGAATGACTCTATGGCTTTGCTGACTTCGGCAGGAGGAGCAAATGGAGTGTTGGGAGCATTGAGAGGCCAGAAACCCGTTCCCAAGATCTGGAATGTTGAGTCGACCGTCCTCTTCTCGTCACTGTCCTCGAGAATCTTGTCGTGCCAGTCTTTGTACGCAGTATTGAGATCCTTGGAAATTTGTACGTCTTGAAACATTCTCTGAAGCTTGTTGGTGTATTCGTAACCACACGCCTCCTTCAACTTGCTGATCATGCTTGTTTCCGCATCGTCCGATACAGAGCTCGTGTGCACAAGGCGCTTGGCCAACATCCGGGAATAGAACTTCTGGAACACATCTTTGTCCTCGATGTATTTAAACACGACCATAATCTGTCCAAGAAATGCCTCAAGCTCAGACTCGTCTGCCGCCTTGGCGCCTTTCTTGAGAAGTTGATCGGCGTATTTGGCAAGCAGTTCAGGGGATCGAGTAGAGTTGGTCTTGCAAACTTGGTTGTGGTTGACAAATTCCTGGCAAGCATTGTCGAGCGACCGCACAAACTCGGATTCTCCTGTAAAGGCGACATTGACGAGTTGTTGATATTTGCCATGGATTTCGAGTAACGCATCGATATAGACTTTTGGTTCAAAGTTGTCCCCTTGGGCCGCAACTTTCTCAACAGCTGAAATGCCAGCTTTGCGGACATGGCTCTCGAATCGCGTCCTCAGGGGGTCGAGCCCATCCTTAATTCTCGACAGGAGTTTGTACATCCGAGCAAGATCCTCGGTACGCTCGTTGTCGAGCAGCACCTGAAATTCATCTCGCAGCAGGACAGAATGAGCACTGATGAGGGCTTCGTTGCACGTTTCCATAAGTTTTTTCATAATGTCCGGGTGCAAGTAGAGGCCCACACGCTCCTTCTCTTCTTCTAGTCTTGCCTCTGCCTTCTTCATGTACTCGACAACGCTGTTCTCTGCCACAAAACGGCGGGACTCGTTGATGTAGTATTCTCTGGTGGCGAGGATAAACGGGCGTTCGAAGTAGAGGCGGTAGACGTCCAATGTGGACTTGCTGCTGTCATGCTCATCCAAGCCGAGCGAGACGAAGGAATCGACAATGGCCTTAATTTGCATCTGATCAATAGTCTCACCATTGCGTTGCTTTTCAACGAGTCTCAGGACCGCATCCATGACCTTGCCCTCGACCGCCTTGAAGAAGTCGTCCTTCCATTTGACCAGGTGGAGCGTGTAGACGTCGTAGACGTTCTTCTTGCCTTCATCAATTTCTCGCTTCACCCAGTGTCGATTCAGGTATCTGAAGAGGTGGTTGTTGTATTTCGCAGCGTCGGTATAACGTTTCCATTCTCGAATGTAGAAGGCCAGTAGTGCCTCGTCTGTATGTGATTCGGAAGCGGCCAGGACGTCGCGAAGATGTCCTGTGAGATATTTACCAAGGAGGGTGTAGAGTTCCTCGCCCAGAAGATGAGCGCCTCGATGGGCGGGACTCAAGGTTCCGGGTGAGCCACCCTGACTTTGATTCGTGGCTGCTTTTTGCGAAGTACAGAAATTGTGAACTGCGGTATACACGCCCCTGGCATCGGGTCAGAAAAGACTGTTACCTGCGCAAAGGAGGATTTTTAACAAACATGTATGTCTTCATGTCAAGACCCTCCTGCAACTTGTTCATTACATTGTCGACGTTCTTTTCGAGATATGTCCACCTAATACCAGTCAACAGGGGCTTTTGCTTTCAATGTCCCGAGATCCTTACGTAGAATCAAGATCGTCTCGCGCTCGCATCGCCGGGTTGGAGGCTGTGTTCGCCGTAGGTGCCATTTTGGGAGGATATCTTTGTCTTCACTGAAGACTTGGAGAAGTATTGCCGGAGAAAGCAGATACAAAGGCGTGGTGGAGCGGCCGGGAGGTTATGTAAAGGCCACTGTGGCAAGCCGAGGGGAGCCTGGGTGTTGTCCCTGCAGCAACTTGCGTGCTTTTAGTTCTTCCTCCTCCTCTCGAGTTCTTGCCAGATCGGTTTCTTAGTTCGACAGCGAAAGAGGTAGTGAGGGAAACTCGAGGTTGGTTCGACTGAATGGTACAGGTAGCGGGTGAATTTCAGTCACTGCGAGTTCAACGGGGAAGCAATATCATTCCTGAAACGCATTCCAACTCACGGACAGGTGACCAGAAGGGACGAGGCGTTGGTCGTAATCACTGCGGGCAAAAGATGCTGTATGGAGGTAGGCTGTTGGATGAGAGGCTGCAATAAGGGCAAGGCCACAGCACATCTGGTCGGTCTGGATCATCTATATCTTCCGGAGAGTTGATGACTAACGAGATCCGAAGACGTCATTTATCTCTGGTCTGAGCATCTTCACTGCGTGTTCTGTTGTAATGATGCTTCCTCTCATATGAGGTGTCTGACTACGTGACCGTGCCGCTTCTATACACTGTCTTAGAATCTCACATGCCTCCCAGGTAAAGTGCTCTTTTTCTCCTATTCTAATGCTATCATCTCTCTCGCGCACGAGGCACTGCACGGGCCCCTTGACAACCCTATCAAACCTCTAGTCTCCGGACCAACGACACCTCCCATTTCACCGAGTTCGTTGAAGGGGCAATATGCCGATCACTCCGTTGAGTGCTTTGCGGGTTTCGAAATATCAAATCCCCGCTTACAAAGGCATTCCGAACACCTCAATACAAGGCAAACCACTCATGATATACCACGGTGTCTTTACAGAACCCGATCCCTCAACCATCGAATCTCACCTCAACTCCGTCGGTGTAGTCTCTCCACAATGGAGATACACCATGTTTCGCGAGACTCATTTCCACTCCACCGCCCATGAAGTTCTCAGCATTGCTGCAGGGTCTGCAAAGTGCTGCTTTGGAGGTGAGAAGAACGAAGGCCGAGTGGAGCCCGTTTTGGAGCAAGGGGATGTTGTAGTGGTCCCTGCTGGGGTCGGTCACCGGTTGCTAGAGGATTATGGCGGCTCCCAGATGGTAGGATCTTATGAGAAGGGCAAAACATGGGACATGTGCTATGGAAAGCCTGGGGAGGAGGACCAGGTCCGACAGATTGGAGCCTTGGGTTGGTTCAAGCGCGATCCAGTATATGGTGACGACGGCCCAAGTCTGAGTGTATGAGGGAGTAGCCAGAGGTGCAGCGTTGAGGAGGACTAAAAGGGGTATGTAGAGCCATTAATCATTTTGGGCAGTCCTCCGCTGGCATGGGTCGTGTCACGGATGGGCTCTGTACAAAACAGATTTTAAACATTTTGGTCGTAGAAGTCCAAGTCGTAAACTCGTTTCACTTCGTGTCGATTCGTTCTACCAGCCTGTACACAATCAGTCGACGTCCACAGAGGGTTCGGGGACGACTGGGCTTACCTCAAGACGCTAATGGAAAATGTCATTAACCATGCAGTAAGTGACACCAACAACACACCGCTGAGGGCCTCTGCTCTGTTGCAGATGCTCCCAAATCTGCCGGTCGTCCTCACAAAATCGCCAGTTTTGCAGGCGCCTTCATCCACGGTCAGGGATTCAAAACTTAAACTCAAATTTGCCGACTGAAACACGATAAAGAACAAATCGAGCAGCATCAGCCGGACTTTTGCTCTTGCAGGTCGTAATCCGAGAGGCTTCGAAAAGTATTCGTCGTAGGTGATGTATATGGTGTAGATGATCGCAATGGCATCCACTATCACCGCCATCAAGCCTGAAGGATCCCGATAATAGTCGGTGGCTGTGGGGCCGACGCGCTGTGCACATTCGGGACTGCGCTGGTCTGGTGGTTGTTTGATGCACTTCGTTATCTTGCCGGTTTCATGGTATATTGATCCCCCCAAGCCCAGAGCGACTAGGGCAAAAGATAGCACTGTCAATCGGAACGCAAGAGGAATAAATGGATTTCGTAGGATGTAGAACTGGGCGCGTTTATACCACACCTGTCTTTTCCGGCGAAAGGCACGATAACGGGAACTGCCATCCTCGACGTCGTCATCGTCGTGGTCCGCAAGCCATGTTTTTGAGTAGTCGGTGAAATTCTGGTTGAGCCATTCCGTGTCCACCTTTTCACCATTGAAATTCTCTCGTGGGTAGGCACTGGGTTGGGCAAAGGACATCCATCTCGAAGTTCGCGGGACCGTGGCCTTGCCTGACGGTGTAGAGTAGCCCTCCTCGTGAGATTGCCTGCTTGATATAATGGGCCGCCTTGCTGTGGACGAGCTGTAATGATGTTGAGCAACTAACGCCGCATGTGGGGTGTCCGGGCCCTGGAATTGAGGATCGCACAGATCATCTTCATCCGCATCTCTTATCCAAGCTGTTCGAAAGAGTTAGCTTTGCTCACCAGAGTCTGACCGGAGCGAGACAGTGACCTACGGGGAATGGTTCGCACTGGGAGCGGCGATGTTGGTTTCGCCCTGACCGGTTCTGACTGCGTATTGAGCGCAGTTGACAAGCCTGCTCGCGGATGGCCTTTATTTCCACCATACCGATGCTTCCCTTGCGAGTTGATATTCTTCCGAGGCTGAGACTGCTGTTGCAATGCCGCAATCTTGGTGGGGGATCTTGGTTCTCCTTCTTGTGTACTTAATTGAGGAGCGGTGTTGCGATCCGGCATGGGCAATGCGGTCTTCTCGGGATCTCTTGATGGCGCTTGCCATGGGAAGCCCGACTCGGTGGCCATGTGGATGACCGGCTGGAAGCGTAGGAGAACCCAGAAATCTGGGTGGTCCAGCAAAGAGAGGTTCAAGGGCGACGGGTTTGCAAGGGCATATCGAGGGTGGTCGGGCGCGTAAATTCGCTTTGTGGAAATTGGAGGTGGCCGTGTCAATGCTCAGTCAAGATCTCCTCTGGTGTTGTAGCAACGGCATTAGATAGAGAGCGCTCTTTTAAGGCTTATAGACAGAAAGAAAGATATATCTGATGGTGCTGCACCATATGCCACATGGGGAGTTTGGCCTGCCTTAGTAGTAGGCTGATCATTCATCACGGAGGAACCTTGGAGTAAGCTCATCTGGCGAATGGGGGCTTTTGCTTGCCGCAGATGGCTGTGGGAACGCTTGCCTCGGTGCTGCCCAGGTGACGCCCGAAGAGCGCGTACTGCCTTGGCCCCTGGGAAGCTTTGGGGCGAATCAATGCATGGGATTCAGCCATGACGTTGGTAGATCTTGTAGTATATAATCTTACTTCATGAGGATTTTGTTTGCGCAATAGTCTACATACCTGCACAAAGGCCAGATTGCAGCTACGAATACGTGTATTCAGCCTCCAGCATCTTCGGGGCAGGGATATATCGAACTTCTCATTGCTCATCTTCAGCTTTACTGGTGTTGCTCAACTACTCTTTTGGATTCGCAGTATGCTGTCTCGACCATGATTCCATCGAAACTTCCCTGAACGGCGCAAACCGGTCGCATTCACGGTTTCCTTGACCTCCAGTGCGTAGTCGTCGCGGCTATGCGAATCTTTCTCCTACCTCTCACCACGCGACAAGCACTCGTCTTCTGTCAACGCGCTGCTCAAAAGCCGAACGCGAAACCCACCATCGTCGATCGAGTTACAGCAAAGGCTGCTGAGACATGGGCCAAGTGGGAAGCAGCAGATAGAGGATGGCGAAAAACAGTTGTCCACTATGGCAACCAAGGTCTGCAGCGTATACCTTACCAGGAATGGGGATTAAAGAGTTTTCCTCCTTCCAACCCCAAATTGCAGGCCGAGCAGATCGCAAAAGGCAAGAAATTCGATGTCATCTACCCTGGTAATGTCATGCACAAAGACGATGTGCCAAAGGTCCTGGCAAGGCTGGCGAGGGAACGCAAGCAATTACACTGGAATCGGTTCATCGGAAGCATGGTTGCCATGCCCCTCTGCATACCCTTTGCACTGGTGCCTATGTATGGTCTTGCCCTACTCACCCCTGTTCATGAGCTCATCAGAATGACTAACGAGCAACAGAATCCCCAATTTCCCCTTTTTTTATGCTGCATACCGGTGTTGGTCCCATTGGAAAGGTAATTGCCAGAGTCCATTGGCAACCGACATGTCTGCTAACAGCCTGCCAGCTTTAAAAGGTTCTGATCACTTGGATTTCATCCTGGATCATCGACTTTTTCGACCAATTTCACCTCCAGAGATTGAGGACCTGTATGAGCAGGTGGCACCTGATGCACCGGATTTCACGTTTGTCACGCTGAGCCAAGTCCTAGACGGCAGTGCACCCCCTGAAAAAATCATTCTACCAGCAGACAGCCACAACCTCGTGGCCAAAGTGACAGGAGTGCCAGAGCTGAGCGGAGAGGTTGAGAGGGCAATTTGGCAAGTAGAAAGACAATTCAAGCGTGATAAACAACAGCATGAGAAGCGGGCGCTATCGCAGCCTCCTAAAGATGCTGGAAGCACTGAGTCCCGGACCAAAGGCCAATAACGAGGAAGGAATGGTCACAATGTTCGTGGGATGGATAATGAAATGATGATAGACTTGGTGGCAAAGTGGCACATTGCGCTGCATTACTGTACTATACGAGCTCCACAAAATATGGGGGACAAACCAAGTTGGACAATTAATTCAACTCGATTATACAAGAACGAGAGTCTATAAGACGACGAGTATGTAGGCCGTTTGAGTGGAAAATCGTGTACCTCCGAGTACTCGGTACTTGTAGTGGTGGAGGCGGGTGCGCAGACAAGACATTCTAGCGCAGCTGCGCCGCTTCCAAGCAGGCGGCAGAGAACTTGGCTTCACTTACCTTCCCTTCACAATGACATCCACAACCGCATCTCCAAATCCACGGCCATGGAACAGCGTCCTCTTAGGTTGGCAAGCCTCGATTCAATCCACCGCCACATCTTGCCATACACTCTGTATTGGTCTTCTTCCTCTCTCTAGTCGTCAACCCTCTTCTGGCGACCCCAGTAAGACTCTGTGAGGCAGGCACAACCAATCTTCCTGTACGAGGTACCAATTCGGTCACCGCGAAAAGAATCCTTCGAGTCCATCCACGCTAGTCCTTGGGTCCACGAAGTACCAGTGATCTCGATATCCGCTACAGATACTCATAACGTCTCCTGAGTACGGTAGGAATGGGGATCACTTATCCATTACCTTCAACTGCCTTCTAAACTCCAAAAGCTTCTTCGCCTTGCACTCTTCCACATCCCCAGACAAGGCCATCGACCACGGACAGACTGGAGTCCACTATCTCGATCTCTATCCAGCTTCCGACAAAGTATCCCTGCAACACCTCATATCTTGCTTTAGTTTTGCCATGTTTTCAAACACTGGGGTCAACCCAGACTCTCCCTGTCCTACAAACTCACCTGTCTACGTGGCGGCCCAGACGTACAGCGACAAACGATATCTAGAAGCTCCAAAAGTCTATGTGCCACCACCTGCTCTCGAGTACCATGACGGCAAGCCTTCTTTCAGAGTTCTTGTAACTCCTTTCACCCAACACTCAGCACAATATGGCAATCCGGATTTCCTGACTGCGCTGGTCACCAGTCACCAGCTGGATTTGACCCACTCGATGCTTATATGGCAATACGAGATGCGCAGAAGTGCTCAGTATATCCTTCCATTCCTGCTGCTGGGCCCTAGCAGCTCGGCCAAGGACCCGGTCTTTATAAAACAAACGGGTATCACCCTCCTTGTTGCTGTTCGCTCCACCAGATCATTGCAGACGAGACCGACCTTCCTCGATCCTGCACGCTTTCCTTCGAGCTCCGGGCTTACGACCTTGACCCTGGATTTTGATCATCCAAACGATTTTATCCCTCTGGTCAAGTCGACTGTTCGAGCGATAAATGACCATCTCGAGACGTCATGCGCCCGCACACCGATCCAAGACATCAACGACGTTCGCGGTAAGGTTCTCGTCTTTTGTGAGTCTGGAAATGACCGATCTCCGTTGTTGGTAGCCGCGTACTTGATGATTGTTTACGGAGTGGACGCAATCGCCGCCATTCATATCATCCAGTCGCAGCGCTTCTGTATCAGTTTAACGGACGAAACGAAAAATGTTCTCCTAGATTTGCAAGCAATCACTCGAGCTGAACGTCAAGTCTCCGGTTCAAGTGCTGGCACATTGACAGACGGCGCCAACGAGAGGGTGCCACCCAGAACACTGGGCAAGCGTAGTTTGGACGACTTCTACGACCCCAATGAGAACATGAACCCTGGTTCCGAGCATATGGATCGCACTCAGGTTCGAGAAGGGGTGGCGCCGTTTGTGGACGTGTTCGATTGACTATGAGCGTTCTCTCCAAGAGACATTCGACCCTGTTGATTGGGTAATGGATGCGAACCTACGCCTCGAAGAATGGACAGGACGAACGGCACATCTGCCATCAGACGATATCGAGCGGAGTATGCCATTACCCTACTTAAACACCCGTCTGGCAATCCTTCTCTCCCGTGGACGTCTATAAGTCAACTTCAACCATCGGATGAAGTCGTCACGTTTCATCTATCCGCCGTCATCGTCACGAGAGCAAGGTATGAACCCCTTGAAGAGTGGTGCGAGAGAAAACGCAAACTTCCGTTACAAGGACCTCGATCAACAAGCACTTCGAGAAACAGGACACTACGGAACTTCACTATCTGCATATGAAGGATAGCATCGAGGAATACACCAATTGCTAATGAGCCATTCCACTGTCACGGCTTACTTCTTCTGGGTTAGCAGGTCGCGATCTCCTATCTTGGAGTGTCGCGTGAGAAAGAACTGATCACAAAGGCGCCTCCCTTAGAGGCAAAGACTTCACTGGCAGCTGCTTCACTGTCCAGCTCTTCACATACCTAGCCAGGTCTGGTATAACAGTTCACACTTATTTTTCCAACCAGCGAAACTGCTTTTGTCTTCCATCTTCCCTGTCTTGGGTAACTGACTACCTTTCCTCACGTGTTATCACCCACACTCCTTTATCGTGCTCAGACTGCTTCACATGCTCACCTCCCTATCGATCTCTCTTTCATACCATATGGAATTTATTGATATGCCGCCATGCAACTGAGGAGAAGTGTCACGGCGCCCACACGCTTCGAAGATGAGGTGCACAACTCACCACCAAATCGCAATGGAACAAAGCCAGCTTACCCCATGTTACTCAAAGCTCAGATTGTCCCGTTCAATCCAAACAACACTCCAGCAGCCTTTCCTTCGCTTCCACTGACATCCGCCAGTACACGTGCTGCGAGAAACAGAGATAGACCTGAAGAGATGGTGAACATCCCTGACACACTTCATTCACTTCGACACGAGGGTCTCCGTATCAACTTGGCAGGCAGCGGTTCAGTCGAAAAAGACGACCCACCAGCGCAATGGCAGACAGTTGAACCTATCACAGTTCAGAAAGACACCGGAATAACCGAGAGACCAATTGTGGATGGCCCAATGGGCGCAGAAGTCCCAACCACCAGCTCGAATGCCTATGGACTACTCAACAGTCCAAAGCTCATGCCGGCTGATACTTTACAGACAAACTGCGTTGCAACATGGGACCGCCTCCCACTATCCTTGCAGACTCATATCTACAAAGCTCTATCGGGCAGCTATCCCTCGAGACTTGTTCCCATCCTTTTGGGATTGACGGAGCATGAAGTGTTACAAATCGAGAAAGCTGTGAGCATGCGGGTTTTGCATCCAGCTACGGTTGCGGAGATCTGGGACCACTGTTCCAAAGCTAGCGCTGAAGGCTCTGCAACCCTTCAACCACCCTCCGTCATTAATGCGGACGTATTCGATGAATACGTTGGCTACATGGTCTTTGCGAGCAACTACGAGTTAGCATTTGAGTCCGAGGTCCGCTTGGCAAAAGAATTCTTATCTTGTCGTGGCATTGCGACAGAAGTGCTTGGAACGTGGATGCCAGATCCTTCAGATGTGCCGTTTGACGGACTCTTCAGGCATGTCCCGGGCACAACTGGTAGGCCAAGTCTGTCCAACAATCATCTGCCAAATGATTCAGGATACTCTTCCCTTTCGGAAGCGGATCCGACCCTTAATGGAAAATCGAGTGAACGACACTCGCAGCCCAAACACGATCTGGTCAAAAAGAGGACTGCGGGAAAGCGAAGCACAAAGCCCACGGCTCCAGCCAGTTTGGTCTATTCGATAAAACATCACCCGACATTCGAGCCTCCCTCGACACATTTCAAGTCGAATTTGGTGGTGAAAATCACACCCCATCCCCGTGCTATCGTTGAGAAGGTTAGTGGGCTACAGATTTCATCCAGGGATCCATTTTCCAACGCAGGACACTTCGATGAGACGCGAACAGGCATCCCCCGCGCCGGTTCGCACTTAACAAAAGCTACCACCCTCCATTCTACTCTGGAAATTTCCCGAAACCCCCAAATCGAGGCACGGGATGAAGGTCCAATGGTTGCGGTCAACCCCCGTGATTGCTCCGCCTCTGAGGATACATTAGCGACATTCCTTTCGAAGGCTGAAGAACGCCTTCGGAACTTGGAAGGCGATGATGCTTCTCAACAGCCTGCCTCACAGTTTTCGGAAGAACGTACGCGGATCGGGAATGCACCAAATCCTCAGCGCCTAGTTCTCAGGATACAGAACAAGGACGGACTGGCCAAGATCTTGAGAACGAAACCGAGACCCGTGGATTGGGGCCAACAAGCATTACTTCCAAAATCTGGAAATACAACAGCACCTTCGTTGAGCCGGGCCGCGAATCCTTCTGAGAGCCCATCACTCTTCTCCCCGTCACGCAATACTGCTGTATCTGGTTTCAGCACGGCTCCTGCAGTGGAGAACATGGAACGATCGCTGCATTGTGGCATGTTCGACATTACCCTTTACAGGCCGGAAACTCGTCTTCCAGTCAAACCTCAGTCACGTCCAGGTGCTTCAGCACCCGTGGCACCTGAAGGCACAAAGCGAAAGCCTTCTCAATCCGATATTCGTCCAGAAACCAGCAAGGTTCAACGAATGCTAAACGATGAGACCTCTGCAACTCCCTCTAAAGCTATCTCGCTGGGGAGTAACGGCGATGACACCAAAGGCAAGCACGCAACGCCTAGCGTTGAACCGGCAATAGATGTGGTAGGCACTCTTGAGGGCACAGCACCGCTAGAAATCTTGAGGGCAAGATCTCCGGTCTCTCCGTCATATTCTCCGATTTCCGAAAATGAAGACCTGGAAGACCTCCAGGCTCGACTCCGAAGCTCGCTGATGAATCGAATGAGGGGAGAGGTTCCTGGCTGCAACGACGGTCTTTCTTCTCACCCAGACCTTGCTCTTACCCCTCCCTCTACATGTGCTGCAAAGCTGGCCGCGATGGCAGAAAGTGAGAGACATCTGGGAAGTTCTGGTGCAGGCTCTTGTCTGTCATCAGAGCAAATCCAGGACACTTCTCCGGACATTGTAGATGGTGTGGTTAGCAAAAACGCCTCTGGATCTGATCAGCGCAAGCCACTCCCTTCTGGGGACGTACAAATGGACCAAGGAAATAAGGCATCACTTGGGAGCACGACGAGCGAACAGTCATCCAGGACGACTCGAAGAACCGCCAACCAAAAGAAACGTGGGGGCCAGAGAGGACCGAGAGGACCGTACAGGAAAACGCGGGAACGGCTTGCAAGGCTTGCCGAGGAAGCGAATGTTGAGAATAATGGGAATGTCAATACTGCCTGAACAGGGCAAGAGGCCACGGTGAACTATGCAGGGCAGATCGAAGACCAGTGCATCGAAGGACGCATTTCAAGCGACAACTGAGGCGTTTCAGAGCAGGAGACCAGCAATATCGTTCAACATGGCTCTTGCGACACATCGAGCTATTCGGCATTTGTACTCCATCCGGACGAGGCTAGATCTAATGGAGAATCAGAGGGAACAGAAATGTACAGAGTATTGATTTCAACAATGAAGAGCAGCCAGACACGGGCTGGGCAAAAACAGCAGTAATTGAGTGGAACAAGGAGTCAGAAGGGATTGTTCACAACTGAAAGAGCTTCAAGGCCAAAAAACCAATCATCAACATTGTCTTAAGACGTATGGACGAGGTGACGACCA
>WJFF01000270.1:0-10254 GCA_011800825.1 Fonsecaea pugnacius | reverse complement strand
AAAGGAACAATATCAGCCTGAGTCATTCCCAGCTGATTTGTGGCGGCCGAAATCAGGTTCTGTCCGGCTACCGAGAGTTGGTCCAGGACCGACACATTACCCAGGAACTCATCCATGCCCTCGGTGACAGAATTGTAGATCCGAGTCACGATATCTTGTGCGTTGGATTCTTTACTCGTGTCCTGGTGCGACATGATGCTTGACTGTGAGAGAAACGAGCGTAATTCTCTGCTGCGACAGACATCTGGCATCTGGAGTAATTGCTGTAAGTAATGCTCAAGCGCAAGACGTCGATTCTGTAGGAACTGCTTTTGAAGTTTCATGACCACCCTCCTTCTGGGAAATTCGAGATTCCTCGTGGAAGGATATCTGCGTCGTAGTCGTTGATGTAATTCATGGAATTCGGAATAACGTCGAGGTATCGCCCACGCCGCGGCTGGCATTTGATCACCAGCCTGCCTCTGAACTTCAATAACGTACAACGCAAATTCTCGCCCGTCGTCTTCTTTTCCTACCACGACGGACTTGATGGAGATGCTGGATCGACCATACAGACTGTTATCGCTTTCTTGGACAATGTATTGCTGACGTTGGAGTTCCTTCCGGCGGATTTCCCTCTGAAGACTTGATTTGGATTTCTTCAGAATACGCAGCTCGGCAACGTTGTTTGTTAGTTCAGCCTTGCGAGTCAATGTGTCCACCACCGATTCCTGGGCTACCAGGCGCTCTATATCGTTGTTAAGAGCTGTGATCGCTTCGGCAAGACCGAGATCTCCTGGCGCAGCCTCGTGGATCTCGTCTTCGTCCATGCCGTCTCCTTTACTGTCGTCATTGTCGACATATTCATCCTCAATGAACTTTTCCTCGTCGGGAAAAAGGTCGTTGTCGGTGAACACACCTATACGAGAAGAAGTATTGACAAGCCCAAGTGTCGCCAGGCTGGGTTTGGGTTTATTGGCCTGTTCGCTGCTGGGTATGTCGAGGGAGCTTCGCGGTGAGTCGATGTTCTTCGAAGATTTTGTCACCGATACCGGAGAGCCAAACAGCGTATCGTCGTCGTAGCCCATAGTTTCGTCCATCGGACTGTCTGTCATGATGTTGTTCATCGCTGCCTCCATATTCTCGATGACTTGACGCTGATCCAAGGAATCACCGTTCAGAGACTCGTGTCCAAGGCTGTTAGTGGAATGTGCCAATGGGTCAGTATCGTAACCATCATCGAACAGGGGTGTGGAACCGCTAGACCGTTTGGCAAGATCTCCTTCGTCAAACAACTTTGAGGAGGCCAAGCTTCGAACATCCGACGACGACGCCGCAGCTCGCCTTAAATCTTTATTTCGTATGGCGAGTTGCGAACTGCTTCTCGTCATAGCCTGGGTCGGAGCTCTGGTCGTCTCTGCCCCAACCTGCCCGTTCCCCTCCGCAAGGTTACCTGTACTCTGCTGGCGAGGATGTGCGGCGGCTGCTTCGGCAGAAGCCAGAAATTTGTAGTAGAGATCAGATTTTCTAAAGTGTGGCAGGTGCTGTGTTTCTAGCTCTTCCAACACAGCGGACTGAGCGGCCAAGATGGCAGTTCTAGCGGCCCGATATTGTTGAGGGGTTGCTTTCCGACCAGCGGCCAGGAATGCCTTGATAGCGTCTCTGGATTCTTGTGGGATGTTCAGTTCTTCTTTCACCATGTATTTTTCACTAATTTGAGCAATGTCCATACGATCTGCATCGGTCCAACTTTGTTGAATGCCCGGGTTCAACTCATCCCCAAAATCGTCCTCGAGAGGATTGCGGAAGCCGTCGACCACCACCCAAAACTGGACCAAAGACATACGATTCTGACGATCCATATACTCCATGAAATATGACAACCCGGAGGCAGTGTGCATGATCTCCACCATGGTCCATTCGCGAGGTTTTGAGGCTGGAATGGGCCGAGAGTCAAGCTGCGGTACCGCCGGCGGCGGGATGGGTCCGGTTTGAGTGAGTTTTGCAATCTTTTGGTCAAGTACGCGTTTGGCCATTTCCAACCTTCGCAGATAGACGGGATCCTGTCCTTCGACAAGGCTCTCGCGCTGAATCTGGCTAACGACCGAGTTCCGAAATCGCCGAGCATCCGACAGGTTCTTGGTTTTGCGAATGGCTCTAACAAATCGCTCAAAGGCGCGTTCGCTGTCATTGGGAGCTAAACGGGGCAACTCCTGGCCGGGTCTATTTCTTGGGACTGGAGATGCGTGCTGATCCAAAGCAGCTCTCATTCTGCGCACTGTCTTTCGATCTTGTAACGCAGTACGCCCATATGCTTCAATAATTTGGTTCCACGTATCCGGATCGGAAAGTAGCTGCATGATGGGAAACAGCACGGCGCCAGCGACAATTTCCTTCACGAGCACCAGAGTAGCGCGGCTGCCCATCATGCTCGGGGACAAAAGGTCCGGTAAAATGCGGACTAACATTTTCCGGAGGTGTTCTTGCTGCACGGTCTTTGTGTCTGAGTAAGTAAGGGCCGCCGCAGGGTGTAGCTTGCCATCCTTGTACTTTGCTGCAATAGCCAATTCCAGTTCCTCTGATTCGGTGACATTGCGGTTCAAGCTGCGGCCTCGAACAGCTCGCTCGGCATGATCAAAGTCACGCAGATGTGCAGTGATCAAGGGTACAATCTTGGACACGAGGACATTGACCATGTCCTCGGCGAGAATCCGGTCTCTAATCTCCACCAACGCGGCGCGAATGTTCTTGTCCACCTCATTGACAAAAGTCGAACTCTTGGAGATGTTCTGGTACCAGGAAGTAACGAAGTCGCGGAGCGCAAGACCAATGAGAGCCTCGAGGGCTTGTGAGACCACGAAGGATTGGTCGTAGAGATGTAGGGGTTGGTACTGTTGGGAAACTCGGAGGACTGATATTTCGGGTTCCCACCTCGGGCGAAGAAGGAAGGCAGGGGATACATTGGGAGGTGATGACAGCGTCTGGCATGCCGGGCGCGACCGAGCGACACTCAGGGTGGTTGCAAGCAAAGTCACAAGAGTAACCAGAGAGCCCAGTGTGAAAGCGTATCCCAGGAAACGCAAGACGGGAAGGGCGCGGACTGCAAGACCCCAAGCGATGAACGCTGCAATGGCGGCAGACAAGACATGTCTTTGGGTGAGGTTCATTCTTGATCTTGAGACCAACTCATGTTTGAAGAATCGCTATGGCTGCGCAGCCAGCCCGGTGGGGGGAAAGACGACAGCCTGACATTTACACCATCTCACGGGGCAATCGGGAGGTGGGGAACGGAGAGAACATGACGAGGAGATTCTGCTGGCAGAGATCAAGCCGGGCTGAGCATCAGAGCTGAACAGCAGATCAGAGCAAGTCGTTTTGACCGACACGGCAAGAAACAATCAATATTATACGAGGTGTGACATGGATGGGGATGGTGATGAGTAGCAAGGTGCCCAACTAGCGCAGCCTGGGCTGGCACTTGCTGGAAAGGTGGAAATCGCCATCGTCACACCTTCCCAAATAATGGCGGAGAATAGAGGCAGCGAGGTCACCTGCGATCACCTGCGGCCACCACCGTGCACCACCTTGCAGCATCCAACCCGCCTAATGCATGATCTGCTTGTCCATCTCTTCTACTGGTCACCTCCCCACGCCCCGTCGGCTTCTTTGGATCTCTTCTCGTTACAAGGGGAGGATGGTGAGTCAAAATCTTGTTGTTATTGCTTCTGCGGCATGCAAAGGTAGCGGGCAGACGCCTTAAGCCAACATTTTTCCATGCAGCCCATGCTTCACTCCTGCCCGAGATGGATCCCGAGATCCAGGAACTTTTCCCCTTCGCAGTGGCCGACTACCTTCAGACTCGCTTACTCTTACCATCACTTGTCTTGCGACACATCTTGAGCCTGGTGATTGGTCCTTCGTGTAGCGGTTCGAAGTTCCGAACCCACAATGGATGTCTCCTCCCCTGCTGGCTTTTGTTGCAACAGATACCTCAAGGGCCCCTGGCCGAAGCCATCACTGATCCTCAGATTCTCGCACGGACTGTCAACTGTGGAGGGTTTCACCCAGTGTCCTCCACCCTGCTGTCAATGTTTCCACCTGCAGTTGCGATGCCCAAGGGTGTGCATTAGACAAGTGTGATCTCGAAGAGCCGTGCGCGTGATTGAGCCAGAGCACAAAGTACACGACGACCTGGTGCTGGAGTCTGATGGTGTGTAGGCGGGTTCCCCTTCTGGACCGTCATCTTCCTACCCTAGGCAGCTGGCTGCAGAAAGAAAGGGGAAGACCTCGGACGGTCACCGCTAATAGCTCTCGAAGGCAATTCCTCGTATTGTACGCATCGTTCTGGCCTCTTTTTTCAGCTGGCAACAGTCGGCGCTTCCAGGTACGCCTGCGACGATGCTCAGTTGAGCAAGGATTGTACGGGAGCACAAGACACCCGAATAGTTTTTTACACCCACGATGCGCTGGTTGCCTTGGACGTCCGACTGTCTCCACATGAGGCATCTCTGATCCTGCAGAGCATGCATGAAGTCGAATCGCCACCAAACGAGCACGGGCGACCACCAAGTCGATGCCTTGGACTGCCAATAGCCCGAGCAGGGGCGTCGCGTATGGCCTTAGCATGCGCTTTGTATCGGAGCCGTAATGGGATTGCTAAACAAAGTTTCATGGTTGCACAAGGGTACCGCTTGCTCTTCACCAAGTCAATGACACGGGAGGGACCATCCCGATCGGGGCCCAACAAGAGGTGGACACAGCGCCTAAATCCTCCAGATCGATAGTATCCACATCACACTAGGCACCGCCACACGGTTCAGAAGCAACCATTTTAGGTACAAAAGGAGGGCGCCACAATGTCCCCTCCATCCGCCCTCCCCCCCGTGGCATTGCTGCTTGTTCCTGCGACTTGAGGGGACTTCCCAGGCGGCAGAAGAGCGGAGAAGTCGTCCTTACAAAGTAGTACTCGCTCCGCGTGGGTTGACGGAACATTGGTCGACCTTGAAGCTTAATGGCTGTTCAGACTTCATCACAACTTCGGATTCAGCCTCCGTAACACAGGTAACATCTGGTGGCGCACTCTTCTGTCCCTCGTCATCGATGCTGACCCGGCGATTCCCAATGTCTAGGTCTGGCGGGCATCGACATGCTTCTGAGGCCTTGCCGGCATCACTCCAGACGCACAGGTCAGGCGGTCATTCATACACACCGAGCCCCTCGGGACCGAAATCTCTCATGCCGCAAGCCATCGCTTACCCATGATCGCCTGTCAGAGACTTCCCGTTGATTGCCTTCCGGGCGTTCCACTACGAACAAGGTCATAAAAACTGTCGATTATGCAAGTGCCATCATCAAAGCGGTGAATCCACCGACAATCCATCTGCGAGAATGGGGACCGACACCCCAGTCACTCAAACCGGGGGTGTTGGGCGGGTGCGTTGGGTGCCATGCCTGCTAAACTCCCTCTACACGTTGCAATGGGATTTTTTGGGCATTTACGCTGTACGTAGTAGAAACTCCAGTCCGGCACCACCGTAACGATGACATGACCACAGGGCGAACAAGGTGGGTCGAGCCGACACGCGAGCAAAAAGCAAGCACGAGTACTCGTTCCTGAATATGAATGACACGCTGGTATTGCCAGCCACAGGCCCAAGTCTATGACATGGACTATCCAGCAGAAAAGGGTGCCCTCGAGGAGAACTGAGCGGATCCCACAATAATAGCGCCTTTCGCTTCTGCGTGCAAAGACGGCGACCATGACTCAATGCCGGAAAGTTCTCGACCTAAGAGCCTCCCATCAAATGCAGGAAATGTTTCCAAACAGGCTGTGGTCTTATAACACCCTGTAACGGCTTATTCCGTGTTGTGGCATCTGGTCCACCAGCTAGGACAACAAAGCAACAACCCCCCTCAAGTATTTGCCGCATCTGTTATTTGTGGAGATGCGCAAGACAACAGGGACTCCTCAACCCTCCAGCAGCCGTGCGTCCCGCTTCCGGCTTCGACTCGCAAGGGGGGTGGTTGATCAGAGACTGCAACCCTCCAAAAACAGGCGATCTTTTGAGAAATCAACCAGTTTTCAGTGTCCATGTTGAGAGTTTGCAAAGACGTTTGATGAAGAAGACGGGCCTAGAGAACACCCGCGTACCAGCAATCGGAATTGTGCCTTCCAACTGGGTTTCTATGCGGGCCAGGTTTGGGCTGAGGAGCTTTTAGCCTGAGGCCCTAAGGAACCCTATCCTAGGATGCCAGCAAGCCCCTGGTTAGAGCAAACCACCCTGGAAACGCGGAACTGCAGGCTGCCCCTTCCGGGGAATCCAGCTTCCCCGTCGAACGGTGCAAACAGGCACCCCCCAGCTTCCACAGCCCACAAATGGTCCTATCCTGGATGGACAGCACGCTGGATGGGCCGTGGAAAAAAATATCACCACTGCTTGCCGTTCGTCAGCCTTCGAGTACCGAGTAGAGCATGGGAGTTGGGAAACGAGTTTGAGAAGAGTTTCTTTGCCCTTCCGACTCTGAACTCTGATGAGCGAACACCCGAACCTCCGAAGCCTGAGTAGCTTGCCTTTGGGGTGAGACGCCCCTTGTCAAGCCGTTCGCGTTACGCACTCCCTCGTCCCCATGTGCTCTTCCTTGGGCTTCAAGTCTTTGGACAGGGCTAGTCTTGCCTGAGTTAGGTGGTGCAACCGAGCTTGAACCGCCTTCGATTCCTGAAGCTCGTTGACGAAAGAACCTTCCGGGGCGTGTCTCACTGGGGCCGTGGGACTCAAACCTGTTCTCTGCAAATCTCAAACTCCCCGTTGGCTTGCATCTCTGGCCCCTCTCCCGCTTTTTGCTTACCAGGAAACACACAAGCCGATAAAAATCGAGGCATCGTCCCCTGCTCCCCAGGGCTTGCGGAGACATGCTCCCGCAATGCTATTCTCGGCTAATAGATCATTTCATCATGCCGCCCATCAAGGAATCATTCGTCTGGGAAATGTGACCGAACGGTCAACGATGAGCCCTTCGATGCAGAGCTAGGGCGGGTAACCCTGGACCATCTGCCCCCTCCAGGGTGTGGCCCATGCCCTCTCAGACACCCTGGTCACGACTATGCCACTCTCTGACCACTACTATTGCTATCTTGTTCTTATCCAAGACCACTTGTCCTTTCTCCTCCCACAAAATCCACACACCCTTTTCATCATGCAGGCCGCAGTAGTGCTCGATGTCAAGCAGACGGCCTCGCTTGCGGACTGCTACCCTCCACCATTGGCCGCTTCGCCTGTTCGTCCTGGCTTTCGAGCGTCTTGCTCACACGCACCTCCCTTCTCCGTGCCTGCACCAGCACCGCGCCGCCGATCTGCAAGCCGGACCTCCACCGCCTGTGTCGCTCAGCTGACCCAAGATCGTGCTGCACTTCTCGAGTCGTACTTCCCCTTTCCCCCTGCTTTCTTACTGCTCCTGGATGAGTTGGGAGAGCCGGCGTGAGCTAGCTGTGCGAGTCCACTGGCCGCATTCGATGTATCAATAATGTGTTCCACACTGTATCGACTGCATCTGGTGGACCCTAAGATGACTCCCCCAAAAAGCCAACGGCACCAACGGGACATTGACGAGCGAGGCTGACTGCCTTCGCGTCGGCAGAGTGGCGAGGTGACACAGCGCCAGGGACCGACGCCCTGCCCTTGTCCCGGTGCGTCGCTCATCTCTGTCAATCGCTCGCCTTGCAGACTTGCCAACTAGTCCACCGCACTTTTGAGATATCCGGCTTGCCAGATTCATGCCCCAAGCCTGGCACACTGACTGTCTCTTCCTTGTCCGCCTTTCCTTGAGTGCGGTCTCGTCAAGGTCTTTCGGCCCAAGGAAGTTTGGGTGGTTCCGCTCCCTGGCGAGCCCAGACATCACGCACCTCTCTCAAACGGGCAGCGCTAACCCGATAACTAGGGGAAAGAAATAGACAAGGCCACATGGGTCGAGCTGCAGAGGCGCAAAGCGGGCACGTAAGTTTTAACCATCCCATTCCCCACAACGATCACAGAGCATCCGGTCCTTTGCGTAGAAAGGCAACCAATTCCTCACCCTTCATCTACACCAGGCTATCCTCTTACCTCTGCTCTGGTTCTCCTAGGATGTCTTCGTCTATTTAGTTCCCTTCGTCTCTGTCTCTCTCCGGCTGGGCTAGTCAATTGCAGTATGGCTGTTGAATGAGTCTTTCTCTCACTCCGGGGTTGGATTCTTAAGTTTGCGCAACCATCAGCCTGCCGGGACATGATTGGCTTGTCCGTCATCCTGCCCGACTAAACAGGTTCACAACCTGTTTATATTGACAGGGTGAACTTGCAGAGTAGAGTGCTGTCTTTCCAGCTTCACCTGAACGTCATCTAGACTTGACCTGTTGAGAGCTTGTGGTGGCCGCGGACGCTTTCTCTACCTGTTTGTTAGCACAGAAGACATCTCAGTTTACCGTCACGCCCCAGGGTGATATCAACTCACTACCGGATGGTGACTGCCCCTTGCTCTTGCCCCTCGACACGGTATTCACCTCCAGGCAGTGACGCCTCGAGGGACCTGCATAAAGATCCGCCAGCCATGCTTGTTCTCCAGCAGAATGCCCTCAGACCAACCTGGCGAAACCCAATAAGCAACAAGAATTCCTTGTCGGCCAACCTCAATTCTGTTCTCTTGCCTTGCGCTTGCCCTGGTAAACATCATTCTCAAGGAATAGCCCCATCATGACTGATTTCACTCAAGAACCCGATCCCTTCAAAAACGACACAATGTCAGACTTCGTGAACGGCTCCAGTCCGGACAGTGTTGTTCCATCATCAGCGTCATCCTCTAACCACTCCGAGACCCATGCAGACCTTGACCCGTCCGACGACCTTCACACGAATGGATCTGCAATACCAACCAACGGCATCGGCCTTTCTGTCAGTCCAGAAGTCCATACCGCTCTCGAGCCCTATGATCACCCGGGCTCAGATCACGTCATTCAGTTGTCCAGTATCGAGCACTGCATGCCTCGGTCGTACATCCGCATATGTTTTGCGTATCGCTTACCGAGCTCCGAAGCACTCCCAGAGGTGGTGGAGAAGTTGAATCGTTTCGTTCGGAAGACTGTAGACGCGAAGCCATATCTGAGTGGATATGTGGTGGCCGTGGACAATCCGGGAAATCGGGTTGGTGCAGTCGAGATCCGATTTTCCGATACAGACTTCCTTGAATATCCCAACGTCAGTGTACGTCGATTCACTTGCGAAGAGTTCCCGTACACCTATGACGAGATCTGCGAAAGAGGCCTACCACCCAGCGTTATCAAACCTGAGCTGGTCTCCGCGTTGGGCGAGTCTGCTGACGAGCACCGGGCCCCAGTTTTCAGAGTCCAGGCAAATGTGGTGGAAGGCGGCATCATTGTGTCTGTCTACCTCCACCACTGCATCTCTGATGGCACCGGCTTTGGCTTGCTCGCTTCAGGCAGTGTGTTGAACGATGACTTTACGTTTGACCGTCACTTGGATACTCGCGGTCACGATATCCCGAGTCTTTCGATGAGACTGGACGCGTTCGCTACTCGTAAGAGCATTGTCAGAAGGGAGCTGTCCTACCCATTCGCCAATCAGATCACTAATCGGGAGCTGAAGTGGAAGACGGCCCAACCGATACCTACAGACGATGAAACCATCAAACCTCGGGGTCGTGGCTGCGTTTTTGCCTTTCCCTCGAGAAAGCTGGAAGAGCTGAAGCAAGGGCTCCAGGCTCACGCGGATGGCGCGTTCATGACACAACATGACGCTTTGCTGGCTCTGATCTGGCATGGAATGACAAAGGCTAGAATCCCTTCTGTGCCAGAGGTCACAACCTCGAAGCTTCTTATTCCTGTTGATATCCGCAACAGGCTGAAGAAGCCGCTGTCAGAGTCTTACTTTGGAGCCGCGGTCGATTTCGCCTCTGTGCAACTGCCCCTCAGCCACTTGGCGGACAACAGTGTATCTTCGATGACCGAGACGGCATTGGCAGTCCGTAAGGCCATCAACTGCGTCGACGAGGCCTACATTCGACAAGCGATTGCTTTGGCAACGTATCCCAATCCGAAGATCGACATCCGAGACTTGCAAGCGAGCAATATGGACCGGACCAATGGCGCAGATATGTACATCACGAGCTGGATGAAGCTCAATTTTTACGAGTCGACCTTTGAAATGGACCTCGGTCGGCCAGACTGGGTGCGGAAGCCCTGGAGTAAGGATCCTGGCTCATGCATCATCTTGCCATACGATGACCGAA
>WJFF01000026.1:228747-238839 GCA_011800825.1 Fonsecaea pugnacius | reverse complement strand
TGCGTTCCCTCCCTGCGCCGACAGGTTCGCCCAGACATTCTTCCAAAGCTTCTAGTGGAATTCCGCGCATTCCGGTGGCTCATGCCACGAGAACCAGCTATTTCGAGGTGGTGGAGTCAAACACCACGACTTTGGTGTCACGAAGTCTGACATGCAACATTCGGCCTTCTTCCATAGATTGAAATCCTCTATCAAGAGTCGGCCATTGTGATCCCTGCGTTTATTTGGGATCTCCTTCTCGATGAAGTCAAAGCATTCCACGGTAAGACGACAGCACTGCTCTGGAAATGCTGGTGTGGCAGATCGAGAAACAAATGAGTGCTCCTGAGATTTTTGAGCCGCCGAGATCGTGGCTAATCGGCGTCGGTGAATGTCGTTTTTGACGGCTGTGGAATTGACCTCACTGTCCAAGAACAAAATTCTCCCCTGAGATTCACTGCGCTGTGTGATCTTTGTGTTGGCATCTCTCGACCCATAATTCCCTGTCTCCGAAGGCCAATCCTTTTCACAAATAAGCGGGCTATTGCAATCCCAGTCTGGATGACCCAGTGGTGTGCAAAGCTCTGGCTCCGCTAATACAACCGAAACTTGCTGGAAGATGGCAGCGAGCGTTACCAAGATGATAAGGACTGGAACATTCGCCATGATTGTGTTGAGTAGCAAGGACAAGCTTTGCAGGTCGCTACTAGCACAAGTGGTAGTTCAGGTTGATTTGAGATATGACCAGAGCAGGAGGCAGAATGGTTGTTGGGAATGTTGGGAATGAAGTTGTGGTGATCCGAGTCGTCTTCTTAAATAATGCCGTCTTGCAGAAGACCTTGGCTCCCCTCCCAAGGGGTCCTCAAGCTCAGTAGTTGTAAGGGTTTCTTGGTCTGTGGAACAGTTTGCAGAGACATGGCGACAGAGGAAGATTCGTATGGAACATGTTGGTACCTAGAGCAACAGCCAACGGCTCTTTGAGATCATCCCAAGCGGCGTGCAACGAAGATTGGTTGGCGAAAATTCTTGAAGACGACTGACTTTGGGCCGGACGCGACTTGGCATTCCGTATCCTTTGGTAATGTGAGCAGTGGTCGACAGGTGTTCTTCACAGGCAGGATATTGCAGGTTTTGAGGTTTTAATGACTCAGGTTGTGTTTATGCTGATAGTGAACGGACGTCATTTGGCTCAAGGTTACAAGAATCTTGAGGATCTTGAGACCGCTTTGCCGTCCGAGAATTGGGGACAGATTAGTGGTTCGCAATGATTGAAGAAAGTTGCATTTTCTGACTTTGGGTTGAGTTTGGCCTGGTGTGCATGCTCTGTTTTGACTGAGAGCAGCGGTCAACAGAATGTGATTGAGAGACTTTCACTTTCCGAAGGACTTCAGGTTGAGTTTGGCTTGGAGTGCACGCTCTATTTGACTGAGAGCAGCAGTCGACAGAATGTGGTTGTGAGACTTTGGATTTCTGAAGGATTCCAGACTGACTTCAGCGTGGTGTGCATGCTCTATTTGACTGCGAGGAGCGGTCGACAGAATGATGATTGATGTGTGAACTCGTTCGCCGATCCAATGTATCCAAGTCTTTCAAGCCATCTCTTTCACACAGAGGGGGGGGCCGGGTCTCTTTCGCCTTGGTACAACCAATCCAAGTTTCCACCGAGCGCCACGTGGAGGCAGAGACCATGCCCGGCATAAGGATACAAGATAACGATGGGACCCGCCCCTCTGCGTAATAATAATGCAAAATAAAGGCGCAACCACGCCGCCGAAAAAAAAACTAGCGAGTTGGGGGCTCGCTGGAGTGATGTTCACTCTGTAATATCCGTTAGCATTCCAGTTGCCTTGAACCGCATCAGACATGAGAATGAACTTACCCTTTCTTCTTCCTCCTCTTCTGCCGCCTCCGCCACCTCGGACGGCGCCGCCACCATCCCGGGTTCTCCTCGGGCACCTACCGGATCCAACGGCACCGGTAGGGGAGGTCTCTCCCCAGGAGGATTTTGGCTCCTCTGAGGCCGTTCTGTCTTCTGGACTATCTAAGCCCGCACTTTCTCGTTAAACAGGAAAGACAGAACGCCCACTACCAAGGACAACACCGCCAGAACAACCACCCATTGCATGGGCTTCGTCCAGGGCGAAACCTGGGGTGGGGGCGGAGACGGAGTCGTCGAGGACTCGTCAGTTCGACTGTAGAACGCCAGTTAGCTTCATATACGTATGATTCACATAGGTGTTGAGCGAGTTGACGTACCTTGGTGCCATGATTGCTTCCCGAGGAAAGGAAAAGAAGGGAGGGGGAGGGCGCGTGGGTGCAGACAGGATTATGTACCTCGTACTGACCGCGGCCGCCGTAAACTATACCGGATTAATGCCATTGTAAATAAAGACTCCACTATGACACTGGCGAGAACCGGCAGGTGCAGTCTGGTTAGCCAATCAGAGGGCGTCATATCCAATAACAGACGCCGCTATTGTAATTTACATCCATATCTGTCGTCACACGCCTGTAATATATCACGAGTTGGCAAGAACAATACTAACAGGGCCTCAAGTTCATGGTAGAGAATGATGATTGATTGTCAAAAACTATTTAGGCCGTGTTTGTACCATGCACCGACGCATGGACGCCAGAGAATGAAATACACGTATAGCTAATGTGTGCATTTTCCCGCCTTCAACCAAACGCCAGTGATGCTTGCACGTCCCTCGCCTCCAGCGCCTTGCAAACAACAGGTCATTGTGTGTACAAAGGAAAATGAAAAAGCCCAGGCTCCAATCGTTCGAGCAAATTTCCATAAGTCGGTCATAAAGCATAGACACATGAGAAAGGGTAGAATAAAACTAGCGCTGAGATTGTGTTCTTTCTGGTTTCGAGGGACCGCCTTGGGGCTTCGGCGTAGGCTCCTCTTCGATGTTGATCATTTTGGTCGGCACGGGAGTGATATCCATCTCGATATCTGCAAAAGTGGTTCCGGGTTTCGGAGGGAATATGACGGGAGGTGTGATCTGGCCGCTGGGCGAACGGACAGTCTCCTGCTCAGGATGTGAATGTTGCGAGAGCTCGAGCTTCTTGCGCGGCTGAATCTCCGTCAACGCAACCGTACTGGGTTCCTCGGGAATTTTGAGATTCTCCATGCGTTCTTCGAGGACTTCCAAAGACCTCCGGAGACTATCTGGCTCCGTTGACCTGTCCTCGCTCATGGAAATGACGCTTCCCCGGCTGTTCGTGCGCAGCATTTCAATTCCAAGTTTAGATGATGGCCGGGGTGGTTTAGTGATAGGTGACCGCGCCCGCACTTGGACGTCGCCCAATTCCTCGTCTTCGTCATCTCCTTCTTCCGCTGCTCCTATGGCATGGTTCATGTTCTTGTCAAGTAGTTCTCGCTTCACTCTAACAGCCTCCGAGGACTTTTGTCGTCGAGGGGTCTGAAGGCCATATCCGCCAGTGTCGTCGATGCAAGCGCTTGGAGGTGCAGACTCCGTATGGACAAGATGAGGGTAACCAGACTGGATATAAGGCCGCTGTCCGAGGACAATATCATCGGAAATTCCTAACCCGGCCTTTGCCCACTCATCTGTAGCGGCTCGAGAAACAATGACCGGGACGTCATCGCTCTTGAAGGATTCCAGATCACTAAAAAACCCGCCACTGCCAATCGAATCTTCCCGACCTGACCCTCGGTATGATGAGTCGGGCATTGTCGGTGCCAAACTCGAAGCAACAGAGCTGGGACTATCTTGCGTGGGTATAGGATCGAATCGTGTGTTGAGATGTGGGATGGTCAATGGAACGGCCATTCGGAAGTCTTTAGGTGCGGGTTTCCAGGCACAGTACTTGGCCAACATCTCGGTCAACTTTTGGGTGGTCGGCGGTTTTTGCATGAGAGTGTCGAAGTGGTGGACTTCGGGAAGATCTTTCAGATATCCTGTAATGCAGACAATTGGAGTGCTGGTATTGGCGCTCTTTGTGTCTCGAATCATGCGAGCAACGTCGACTCCGCTGATGAGAGGGAGCTTGAATTCCATAAAGATGACGTCGAATTGAATCTGGCTAATAGCAAGTCGTAGAGCATCAGGACCATTGGTCGCGGTGATCGTCCGACAGCGCAACTTCTCAAACAACCTCTCCATTACCATTCTGGACACCGGATGGTCTTCACAGATCAGTACGTCCAAGGGTCGATAGGTGGGACCTTCAAGAAAGTTGATCTGCGACAGTCTTCTCGAGCTCTGCCGCCGTCGTTGCACTTTGAGTAGTGCCTTCGCTTGGGCCGATTCATTGTCCGAAGACGATGGTGAAACGTCTCGGACGAGAAGTTGGCTCTTTCGTTTATGATGACCAGGAACGAAGGCTTCTCGCTGGGGAGCCTGTCCGTCGCTTTCCTGTGAGCCGACAGTCTGCGACCTTGTGCGTCCATTAACTGTCGTAGCTCGAGGTGGAGGCATCCCTTTTGCGGGAGAGACCGATGGCATCCGAGCAGATTTGATGGGAGATGACGTTGCCGTCTGTCCGTGTTTGACGGCATCGTGGGGGATATCGAAAAAGCTACTCGGAGCAAGAGAACTGCTTCCTTGGGAGGAGCCAGACGTCTTTCGTCTATCATGGTGCTGCGCTGTGGAGAACTGAACCAAGAGGGGTGAGGAAGGCTGCGAAGGCCTGCTGGGGGACGAGTTGGATGTAGCAAGGCTCGATGGAGAACCTGGCCTGTGACCCTTGCTGATGGAGAGCGCCCGCTTGACTGGCATTGGCATCATTGGACTGCCTTCAAGGGAAGGTCCTGGAGATCCTAGCGCTGGACTATTGGCGGCAGACATAGCTTGCGAATGCGCATAGCCTCTAGCTTGAGCTTGCATTGCTTCTTTCCTCATCCTCTCGACTATGTCCTTGTTGGCCTTCTCCAGTACAGGCAAATTCTTGAAAGTGAAATTGCCAAAGTCGTCGGCGATGACAGGTTCGCTCAGCCTGCGGTTGCGGGAATCGCGTACCAAATGGGGAGGAATATGGAGAGGCATGAGGCCACGCTTAGCAGAAGTTGCTTGCGTTCGGGCTCGGAAAAGTGCATCGTGGGGACGATTGGGATATTCCGAACCATTTGGTGTTGTACCTGCGGGTGAAATTTGATCTTCCAGTTCTTCAGGGAAAGACGACAGGGTGGCCCCACGCGAATCAAAATACTCGGTGTCCTCTGGATGCTCTGGGTTTGGAATAAACTGAGCTTCATCTTCCAGGAGCGTTTCCCAGTGAATGTCGGCGAACCACGGATGTGCTTGGATCTCAGCGCCACCACTAGGGTACTTCTCGTCTTTGTTTGCACCCAGTCTTTCTCTTGGGTCGAGCTGGATGAGCTTGTCAACGAGATCTCTCGCTTCTGGGCTTACTTCGACTTCGTCGTCCTCGGGCCAGGCAATTCTCCGATTCAGAATATTGTCAAATACCTTTTCCGGCGTCTCGGCGTTGAAAGGTGGGAAGCCATAGAGAAATTCGAACATTATACATCCCAATGACCACCAATCACACATTTCATCCTGTACGGTGCCGTTGATAGTCTCGGGAGCAAGATAATCCGGAGTACCCACGAAACGACGATCACTTTCTTCAGGCTCAAACAACGGAGGAGCCAACATCTGAGAAGTCAGAGGAGCGGGTGCGGCCTGAGAGATATTGCTCATCGACTGTGACAGTGGGAAGAGATCAGGAGATGCGCTGCCCTGACTGTATGCTTCTTCTTCGATTTTGCGCGGGAAAATCTGAGGAGGTGATTCAATGTCTTCCTGCACGCCGAGCTTTTTAAAGAGTTGATGGAGATCGAAGCTTGAGCCACTACCACTATCGCTCCGATAGCCGGAATTCCTCAGCGATGTCTCTCGGCTTAGAGAGCTTTCTCGGTTCAAGCTGAAGTAGGATGGTTGATCAAGACCTCCGGTGAAAGCAGGCGTCATGAGAGGTGTCGGCGCCGGCGAATGTGGTCCCTGATAGTCAAAAGAGGTGGATCGTGAGGTTGGATTCGACCCAGAACCGCTCTGAGTGAATGGGCCTTGCTTCAAAAGATCGGGAACGGCTTCATCGGGCTGCTTGAGTGCACGTTTCTGTCGACCAACAAGACCCATACGAGACAGACCAAAGTCGGTAAGCTTCAGGTGTCCTTTGGAGTCGATCAGAAGATTATCCGGTTTCAAGTCACGATGGACGATCCCTCGAGAGTGCAAATGTTCGACTCCGAGAACGACTTCAGCGATGTACTTTTTAGCCCAATCCTCACTCAGACCTCCGAGGATCTTCACGAGGGAAGCGCAATCACCTCCATTCAGGTACTCCATAACCAGATAGAGATAATCTTTGCTGGAGAATGTCCAGTACAGTTTGGCCACAAAATCACTCTCTCCCTGCCACATCATGATGGCACGTTCGGCCTTGACATTTGTGACCTGATTCTTTGCAATCATGTCAGATTTGCGAAGCACTTTAATCGCGAAGTATTCGCCCGTGATTTTCTTTTTGGCCAGATATACACTTCCAAAGGCACCTCTGCTGATCGGCTTGATAATCTCAAAATCCTTTATTGAGGGTGGTTGTGCCCGCTGCTGTGGATGAGATATAGAGTTCAGCCTGGGCGAGGCAGGGGTCTTGAGATCTGACGAATGCATCGACGACTGCCTCCTATGCAGGTTCGGGGCATTGGTGGGAGGGACAAATTCTCCAGCCGTCAACAAGGGTGACACAACAGGGGACTGGGCTATTTCTCCACTGGGGATTCTAGATTTGGTCATCCGCAACGGGGACGGAGGTGGCGGCGGGTATCTTCCTGGAGACTGCTGGCGATGAGGTGAAGCCGAATTAAGGCCATGGAGATGCATGCTTCGTCTCTTTCTGTCCCTGGATTGGGCGGTCCGACCTTGATCAGACGCAGATGCTGGGGAGTCAGTGCGCCAAGTGCCCGACAACAAAGAAGGTGGTGGGAGACTACTGTCACTGTCGTTGGCATCCTCGATGTACATAGAACGTCGGTTCGAGATGGGTTGGGGTTGAGAGATGAGATTGCTCCGGTGAGACTTCGGGGTGGGACATTCGATTGGGCTGCTAGAGCCAGTCGAAACTGCCTGTGACGACGATCGTCTTTTATCATTCCCCATGGTGATCTGAGGCAAGTCTCTAGGATTTCTGAGGGCAGAAGCCATTGACTTTAGTCCGACGTAAGATGTGCTGCGACTGGCTTCAGGCTCAAGGTATTCGATAGGCAGGGCTTGTGGTGTCGGCTCCATATCTTCTCCAGGATTTTCGAGAATGCCCTCCAGTGCGGCCTCGTCTTCAGACTCGCTTTCACTGGAAGACAATGCCTCACCTGCTGCAGCCCTCTCTGCCTTGATTAAAGCTTCGTTTATACACGCGTCCACCTCAGCCATGTATTCTTGTCGGATCCGCTCGGAGTACTCCAAAACATTCTGATATCGGTGAACGGCCTCCACCTTGGCGCGAGCCAGTTTTTCGGTATCCGCACTCAAGGCGGCTAAGCCAGGCTCGTTATCCAGGCTGCTTGGAGGTTGCCATTGAATGATTTGGGAAATTCTGGATTCCGACTGCGGGGATTGAGACTTGAAGTCATCTTCGGCCGAGCTTTTGCTGTCTTTGATCGAGGGCACATTGATCTCCATAGCTGTGTCGCACAGGTCTAGAATCAATTCCACGATGCGAACCAAAGGGCGCCGGACCACAAACGAACGAGCCCGAACATGACCGGGGGCGGCCGTAGAAGGGCTTCGCGATCTTACCGGACTGGCACTATGAGATGCTGAAGCGGAAGAGACGCCAGTTGAAGAGCTTGGCGACGGGCCGATCGGCATACCCTTGTACTCGGGGGCTGAAGGAGGGGAGTTCTCGCCGCCTGAACCTCGCCCTTGACGAACCTCAAAGGCGTCGAGCACTTTGACAATTGCGTGCCTATGTTCCGAAAGATTTTCCTGGACCATTTGCACATCCATTTCAGCCTTGTGTTCTTGCACGCAGAGATCCGAATGCTTCTCGAACCACCATGGGACAATGGACCTCTCGCACACCCGACAGAGTATGGGAAGGGGTGGAGGGTGGTTTTCAGGGTCGTTAGCCCCAAACTCTGCGAGCTCGGTGAGATATTTCGCCAGAATCTCTGCGCCAACTCCCAGGGTTTCCACGAGTGCTCGAGGCAGAGCTATTTCGATGCGGATGGGTTCCTGAGCTGGCTGTAACATCCACATGGTGTGCGACTCTCCCCCAGACGTCCTGTCGTAGACCATGATTCCCTGACCCTCCAGTTCGAGGGTTGCATTTCCACTCTCGTCAGTTTCAACATTGTCCTCGCTCGGTTCCTCGCCGTCATCTGTCGGTAGCATCGTGCCCATGTCGGAAGAAGGGCCAACCTTGACGGCAAATTTGACAAACTGGCTCTTAGAGTCATTGGACTTCAAAGCCTCGATGGCGGATGCGAAGATGTCAGGATTGTCGCTAATGAACTCGGAAATCTTGTGACCTCGAACATGCTCGAGATCAGTGCCAACAACATCGGTCCAAGAGGGGCTGACCCAACGAATATGGCCATCTAAACTGAGATCAAGAATAATATTCCGGGTTTGTTCGGCCGCCTCTTTAAGCTCTTGAGTGCCTTCTTGGATATCCTGGCTGAATGACCTCTCCATCGCATGCCGAGTCATGTCGTTGCCATAGCCCTCGGCGTTCTTGATGGCCGTGATTATGGGCGGCTCCAAGTATTGTTGTTCAACTCCATCCTGGGCCATTACTCCTAGTGCAGGAGGAACGGTCCTTCGAGGACAAGTCGTGGACGGAGGGGACAAGGACTGGGGAAAGGGCAGAGTCCTTTATGACTTTTGACCCACCATGGAGCCAAAAAGTCCCCTGTTATCTTGACATCTCTGGCAGAGTCGTCAAGATGGTGCCGGAGCTGTTGCTGGTAGAGGGGAGCGTCGACGGAGGAGGATTGGAACGAGTGTTCTATGTGCGTGTCGAGGGTCCGAGGGGAACGGTTGAGGAGAGGACGAGTGGCGCTTTACGCGAGGAGAGCGGCGTGTTTTTTTCTCTCTGGGGGTTTGTTGGAGGACAAAGGCGAAGACGACTACATCAGAGGTAGAGGGAGACAAGGAAACAGCCACAGATTGGCAGTTTGAGGTAACGAACGATTGTGATAATTTGTCAAGGGAGAAATTTGGGCGAGAGATGATTGAAGCTGCGATGTGGTAATGGAGGAGCGGAAGGAAATACAGCGCCAAAGAGAGAAAGGCTCAGTTTGGTGCCGCCGCTGGGATATTATTTTTTGCAGCCAGTAATCGAAGGGGGTTCGTAGGGAAATAGTGGGACGGTTGGCGAAGGGTTAAAAGGTTAGGGCACTTGCAGGGTTAAGGCACAGGCAGTTGGGTGGTCTTGGTGGTCTGAGAGTCTCCCTCGTAAGGGTGTCTCCCTTGTTAACCTTACAAACTGTGTGAGGATGGGGGGGGAAGAGTGGAAGCCAAAGCGCCTACAACCTACCACATTGCAATAAATGCTTTCTACTGGCTGCACCCGGGCTACAGATGCCGGTGATCTCGTTAGGGCGGTTTAGGGGGTGGGGCTCGCTTTCAAAGCATCGAGGCACCCAAGAAGCACCCAAGAAGCAGCCCCGAAGACTGATCCAAGAGCCAAGGCAAGGGCTCCCAGGGCCCTTTGTGTGTCAACTTCAACTCCAACGTTCCCTTCCCTTTGGACTGCGCCCAGCTAATGCAGACCAGTGCGTTATTCCTGTCGCTGTCTCACCAATAACACCTTCACTCACCTCTCCTCATCGGCACATCGAGTCCAGCAACCACCCCCCCCAGTGAGCCCAGCAAGGCCACCGCTAAACAAAGATTAACTCAACATCCTTCCTAGTCCATGCTAGGATCTCTTGTCTTTCTCATCCAATGTCATGTCTGTTTCTGACCTGCAACGCCGGCACCTGGCACAACGCTTCCTCTGGAAATACCTGCCCCTCGCTCAAAGGCTCCCCTCGATGCCCGCCCTATTGCGAACCCGACAACCCTTTTCGACCCTCATCATCGCGCACCTGCTCTGACCTTCCTCTGCCTTTGCTGACAATCCGTATTCCTA
>WJFF01000026.1:202897-226102 GCA_011800825.1 Fonsecaea pugnacius | reverse complement strand
TGCGGGTGAATAATAATATCATGCATGTATGTAGGGACCATGCACCATGTACCATGTACCATGTATGTACATGTTGCTTGGGCGTGTCTGGATGGCCCTATCTGACATGTCCACCCAGGCCTCCAGAATCCAGAATCCAGACTCTCAGATATTCCTTCCCTTTCCTCCCCTTCTCAATGCTATGCACATAGACAGACAGACAGAGGTGGGGGGATTTTGGTTCCGCAGACATAGGTGCCCTTACTTACAGAAATCCGTACGTACATATCTACGGATGGACGAAGATTGTTCCACTTATAAGTACCGAGAACAGAGTACAGCGACCATTTCTTGCCCTCTCTTGCTAGCGAGGCGAGGCGAGGCGAGTGTTGAGGAACATGTGGCTAGCAAACAAGAGACTCTATATTCCCAGGGCCCCTTAACAGGCCCTACAGGCTCTCCAGGGGGGTAGGTATTATGTACTTGGTACGTAAATGTGCTGTACACAGCAACTGAAAAGATCCGGGTCTATTCTCGCTTTCGAATGCGTTCAGCCATTTCCCCGGATTCGGACTCCATGGTCCTCTTCGTACTCGCTATACGCCACTCCTTGGTCGCTGGGCTGCATCGACACGACACGACATACTGGACATCAAGGCGCTTCGATCATCACCCTCATCTCGTCTATTGCTCTTTCTTCCACTCGCCGTTCGCCCTCAACTGCTCCTCTTCATCCCGTTTGAACCACCGCACACTCCTTGCAAACCCCTCGTCAAGTCCCACCACCGGCGCATAGCCCGTCCGCTTCATCAGTTTCTCGCACGAGTAATACCGCGAGATGGTGGCGTATTTGACCGTCTGCCGGTTCAACTTGCCCTTTCTGCCCGTCAGGTGGTTGAACAGCTCCGCCGCGCCGCCGACAAACGTGGCCAGTGACGTGGGAAGAGCGACAACCCGGTCCGCGTTGATGTCCCGCCCATAGCGCGAAAAGAGGTAGCGCGACGAGTCCCAGAAGAAGGCCGGCTGGTTGTTCGTGACGTTGAACGCTTCGCCGTCGACTTTGTCTTGCTCCGGTGCTCCCTTCCTCAACCCGCCTGCCTGGAGAACCTGCGCCGCACAAAGCAGTCCGAAACACACATTGTGTACGTAGGTGGTGTCGAACAGATTGGCATTGTCCCCCAATTGGATATGTAACTGCCAGTCCGGTGCAACTGATGCCGTCCTGAGGATGGCCCCAGAAAATCCTCCGCGATCACCCTCACCGACGATGCCAGCCGGACGCACTGCGCAGGTCAACATCTTTCCTCCGTCACTATAGTCCGAGTTGGCGTTGGCCTCGAGCACAATCTTCTCTGCGTGGACTTTTGTCTCGGAGTAGTATTCCCTGGGGTTCGGACAAACGTAGGGGTATCGTTCGTCCGCATTGATCAAGTCGGACTCGCCATCGTGAATCACACTCGCACTCGAAACATGGACAAAGGCTCGGACACAACCGCCCCAGTCGCCGTGTTTCTTCCCGCCAGCGACCTCCAACAGCGTCCGTGTACCGTCAATGTTCACCTTTCGGAGCACCGGCGGAGGGGCTTCCCACGACGGAGACGCCGTGTTGATGACCACGTTGGGTTTGACTTTTCGGAAAACTTCGAGGAGGGAACTCGGGTCGGTGATGTCGGCCGAGTGGTACGTTGCACCGGGGAAGATGTGTTGAGTGCATCTCAAGTCCAACACGTGGACGGACGTCGAGGTCTTGTCGATAGGAGGGTATCGGCTGCGTAGGGACGGGAAGGAAGAGGGTAGGAGGGTGTTGAGGTCGTATTTCTCTGGATTAGGGGTCGTGGCGCCTTTTGTTCCTGAACTTTGCGGCGGCGAGGCTCCATTGCTCTCTATATCTGCGTCTTCAGAGGGAAAGTTGAGCAACTGATCCACGAGTCGCGAGCCCAAGAAACCGCACCCTCCAACCACCAGCACAGTGCCGTAGGATCGCGGCGTTAAGTCAACCGCGGTTTCCTTCCTGATTTCCATTTTTTTTTGAGCCGAATGTCGACACGATCTAGCTGGTCCTTAATAGTGAGAGTCGCTGGACTCAAAAGCGATCTTCTTGAGGAGGTTTTGGAGATGCGCAATGCGCACCGATCAATGAGCAGCCGACGCAACTGTTCCTGGAAAAGTGGGTCGCGTCCCCGGAAGCGAGACGTTCCTCGTGGCGCGCAGCATTACATAATGGTCCAGCCTCGCAGCCTCGCAGCCTCGTGCCTTGTTACAGTGTCTTCAGATCTGAAGGGCACGCAACCAGCCGGTAGCTCACAGCAAAAGGAGGCATGTAGTACAGCAAATGGCAGACTCGACTGTAGCAGATGAGAACTACCATGCTAGAAGGAGCCTTCCACTGTGTTAATATCTCATGCCATTAAAAAGCTCATAGCTCAGTCCGGTATTTGCGGCCATTTTTTAACGCTGCCTCATAATGGTCAGATCCGGCACAGAATACCACTGCTTGTCAATCGGATGGTTCTGGTTCTTTCGAGTATACAGAGTGTCTGTGAAGCCCCGATCATCTCCCAACTCCCATGCTTGCTGCAAACAAAAAGACATAACGACCCATAGTTCGCATTTTTCCTCACGCTTTCTCCATTTCAACCTTGTGTCGTCTTTCATGTTGAACTTCAGCCATGATATCTAATCGACCTGGATGATGGTCAAATCTTGGACTAGACATCTCACTCCATTCCTTCCTCTGTTGTCCTCTGCGCCGACCGCCGGAGCTGCCGGAAGTACTTCTTTTTATCACTCTCGCTGCCCCAAAGCAACTTGGTTGCCTCTGGATGCACAATCGTCCTCGGGTCATAGGGTGGGCTTTCCTCCTCCAACGCCTCGACGATGCTCTCAACGTGATTCTTCAGTTGATCTACTTCCTTGGGAAAGTAACAAATCACACCGTCCTTGGAGACCCTATGGTGGTAGATGGGTGTTTCCATTTTCGCCCGAGGCAGTTCGGCCGGAAAGCGAGGACTCACCGCAATTCGGACCTTGAAGACGCCGCCATCCAAATGCGTGCTGGGCCTGCCGAAGTAGGTCATGATCCAGATGAAGGGGTTGTCGTTTTCTAGCTCAACATCCACGTTGTGCAGCTTCTTGCGCTTCAGGTAGTCTGACAGCTGTTCGAATTGTCGTTGGACTGCTGCCGCCTTGGTCGCCTCTCGATCCCTCAATTCCAGTCCTTCAATCGCCCAGTTGTCGGTCTCGATTCGAAGCACTTCCTTGATGCGCAGCAGTCTTCTTCCCAACTCGCTATAGCGGAACTTCCCCTCCATATTGTTCCCTCCACCTTCAAAAGGCATCTTGACGAAGTCGACGCCATCTTTGTGTTTGGGAGCGTATTCTTCAATGGTGCACATGTAATGTTCAAAATACCACAGAAACCTTCGCTTGAAGAGATCTCTGAATGGCAAGAATTTGAGCTTGATTTGATTCTCAAGGGGATCCTCTTTGAGCTCGTCCTCCTCGTCGTCTTCAGAGCTCCATTGCGCAGAATGAGGCGACGGTGCTGCCAGTGAGCCATCTGGCTGGATGCCCAATGCCTCCTCGAGCCTCTGAATGACCGCAATCCGGAGAGTTTCGTGACGAATCTAGACATGTTGTAAGCTCAACTCCATCGCAGCTTTTAAGACAGAAAGCTGTGCACATACCTTGGCACAGTACAGGTCGTTCATCCTCCTGTCCTCTGTACCCTTTGCGTTCTCGTACCCAGGCTCATTTTCGTAGGGATTGTTACTCATGAGGCTCTGAATCGACCACAACACCGATTCCAGTCCTTGTGCAGAAGACCACTCTTCACCCGGTTTTTCTCCATGCCATGTGCCCAAGATCGACAAGCAGACTTTCCCACTTGCGTAGATATTCGGGTTGAACCTCGTCCGACCGGCATTTGTGGTTTTGGCCTCGACCTTGGGTGGCTTGCTTGGATACTCTGAACCGAAAGTGATGGCGAATTCGAAGAAGCCGAATGCATAGGGAGTACCGTGAGGACCGATGATGAGGGCTTTGACGTGGCGCACGTCTTTCTCCTGGCAAGCGACAGCAATAGCTGCAGACCATGGTTAGCTGAAGATGCCTGCTGTATGTCATTTGACTCGGAGGATGAACTTACACAGGTCACTACCTTGTTGGATCTGAGCAATCTCCTGTACACAGCATGTCAGTAATGTCCTCGCAGCACTTAGATACAACCACCTCTTACCCGAGATATCCTCAAGATGGTCTGATTAGACATGATGAAGGCGCAAGGGCACGGGCGCTTGAGCAGAGCAGGAGCAGAGTGGTGTCACGTTCAGACTCAGGTTCACGAGCAGCACAGAGAAGTGTCAATGCAGGCGAAAGAGTACTGCAAGGTTGCTCATGTAGAGTAAAAAGAGGCATTGTTTGGTAAATGAGACTTCTTTTGAGAGAGGGTGGGAGGGGCGAGAGGGGGACTTTTGGATTTGCGGTTCAAGATGAGGCTGTGTGTCACAAGTTGCCCTGAAGCCTGAAGGTGAAGTGAATAGTGACTTCCCATTAGAGGATCCCAACTTCGATGGTGCCTGTTGACTGGATCCGCGACACTCTAGCCGGCTAAGCTACAGATCTGCCTTGTAAATCTGCAGGCTGCCACTGGGTGAGTGGGTGGCTGGTGCTATAAGAAGACAGACCAGAGCTACCCGTTTGTATGAGGACTGGGTGCTTATCGTACACCAAGGAGCTGAGGGGCTTTTGGTGGGGGGGGGGCGCCACGGGTGCCTATCAGCCACAAGCGCCTAATCGTGTCTACGGGGGGGCAGTGGGGGTTTACTTGCTGCCCACAAGGCTGAGAGAAAGTGCTCAAGAGCCTTCAAAGCATTGCTGCCTGACAAGAGATGATGAGTGCCAATGATGCCACTGGGGCGGCCTAGAACTAAGTTGCTGGGAGGAGAGTAGCACCTTCGGGGGGAACGAGTTAGTTGGGTGGAGCCCACCGATTGCCCAGTGCCCACAGAGCTACGGAGTACTTACTCGTACTCCGTAGGTAGATCTCTAGCCCCTACAAGTACTAGCCTACGAGCACTTGTACCTACAAATAGGTACAGCTACCGCAGCTGGGCGATCACCTAAAACACACATTAGGTACATACTTATTTGTATTTCGATAAGTACTTGAAAATACCCGTAGGTAGAGCCCCAAACCCCATGGCTATCTCAACAAGTCCATGTTCTACAGATATACATGTATCTAGCTAGGTACTTTAGTCCCAGACCCGAAATATATACACATCATACACCTCCACGCTATCCTTGCCGTTGACATTCGCCTCCCTGAGACTTGATATCTCAACCCACTAAGACTATGTGGCAGTGGGTATCATGGTCTTCGTCATTCATGTTCCCGCCAAACATGGCCTCTTTCTCCCTTCAACATTGAGATCCAGTGTCTTTTCATGATTGCGATGCTCGATCCGGGGGCGAGGCGCCTCCGATTCATCTTATATGCCGTTATATGAGTCGTATATGGTCATAGGCCATTGCCCATCCGTGCCCATCAAAAGTCGTTTACTTCATCAAGGCGTCTCTCCATTCCGAGGATTTGGGAGCAGTTTCCCAAGGACTCTGAATTCATGATATAACGTGGTCGTATTCCGCCAATGCAAAATCGAAAATGCAAGACTCTTTCTGCCAGTATCATTCACCTTCTTACTCGCGGTGGCCCTTAACCGGTCGCGCTGTGCTCATGCTCCAATCGCTTCTCCGTCGGCTGTCAGGATCCAGCCCGCCCACATCTCGTCGGCTCTGAGATCGGTCACTTCCTGCTTCTGCAGGTGACGTATTATTTCCAGCGTGGGGTGGCGAAGACTTTACCGTTTCCACAACCGATACACCCATGACTTCGGCATGAACATCAGAATTGGCCAGGTCTGTTGCTGCAAGAGTTCCCTCCGGCGGTGGTCCAGGAATATCTGAGAGAGGGTAAACTAATCCCTCGGGCCTCGTTTCCGGTGGAGTTGTTCCAGCAGCAATGAAGCCGTTGTCTCGTGTATTGTTGAAGAGGTACACATTCTCTTCTGTCAAAGCCAATGTTGTCAAAGGTGCGCCACCTCCAGAAACTGGTTGGGCTTGGTCGGAAGAGTGAGCGCTGGGCCCAAACGCGCCATCTACCATGATTGTAGGAGCAATAATAGATTGGCCACGATTCAAATCGGTCACCGACAACAACTTGGCGTCCCGGAGTGCCTGTGCTTTGTCCTCAGCCTCGACCCGCCTCATTGTTCGATCTCCTTCTGTTCCGCCTCCCGGGATCTCCCCAGCAAGAATGGCCTTGGAAAGATTGGACCGGAACGCAGCGGCTTTCGTGTTCACATCAACGGCATCGTCTGTTGATGCACGCAGGTGCGCATCTGCCGAACTAGACAACCGCATTGATGTGCCATTCCGAGCGTAGAACTCTGTGGCAATAGCATCGACATTGCCACAAATCGATGAGTGGTCTGTGCACCCACTTCCGAAGGATGGTTGCTGGGAGCCTGTGGGAGCTTCTGACCAGTTCCGATGCCTGTAACCTTTGCGGGCTCTGGATATCCATTTCAATATGGTTTTCTCTAAAAGAGCCCGTTTGACAGGCTTGGCCATATAGTCGTCCATTCCCGCCTTCTCACATTTTTCTCGGTCACCTTGAATTGCTGAAGCAGTCATGGCCACAATTGGAATTTTCGCGATCATTTCGATGTCCGTGAATGGTGCATGATGCCTGAGGATATGTGTAGCGTGGTACCCATCCAGTACGGGCATTTGAACATCCATTAGTATAAGTGAAGGGATCGGATATTGCTCTGATTGTTCCAAGGTGAGGTCGGGCGAGGTGGCTTGGAGAAGATACTCTAGAGCCTCTCTGCCATTCCACACGGCGATAGCAGAAAACTTCAGGGCTTTGATGAATCTGAGGGCAATTTGCTGGTTGACAGGATTATCTGGATGCGTCAGCTTCATAACCATGTGTTGTTTCTTCGACATTGCTTACCTTCGACAACGAGTATATGTATCTGATCTCTCTCAAGCTCCGGGACGGGGGTTTCGATCCCCGAACTGGACAACATCGCCTGAGCGTGATCACCACCTGCACTCGTGTCTCCTAATGACCTGGTTAGGGCCAGAATCTTCTGATGTTTCCGAACGTCCTCTTTTGATGAATCCTTGGAGCAAGACAAGTCGGCGTGTAAACGGTCAGGCATCGAGCCCACTTCGAGCTCAGTTGTGGGGGTCCCAGTTTGATATTCAAGTTTCTTGAATGGGATGCTGAAGATGGCTTTGGTTCCTGTATCGAGCTTGGAATCCAGACGAATCGTCCCATGCATCAGGTCTACCAAGTTTCTACATATGGTCAACCCGAGGCCGGTCCCTCCAAAACGTCTGGCGGTGCTTGAGTCAGCTTGACTGAACGGTGTGAACAGTTTCTTCTTGACTTCTTCTTCGATTCCGATTCCACTGTCTTCGACACAAAAATCAATCGTAATGGTGTCATTGGTTTCACCAACGATATTGGCGCTCAACCTCACGAAGCCTTTGGAAGTAAATTTAATACTGTTGGTTAAAAGGTTGACCAGGATCTGTCGTATCCGGCCAGGGTCACCTAACAGAATGAGTTCCTCAGATGGCCTGAGGTCGATAGCACTCCTGAACTCGAGTCCCTTGCGTTGAGCTGCGAATGAGAGCATCTTGGCAACGTCACGAAGAACGTGGTTGAGACTAAACCGCACTTCCTCGATATCGAGCCGGCCTGACTCGATCTTGGAGAAGTCCAGAATGTCGTTAATGACGGTGAGAAGAGAATTGGCAGATCTTTGAATATTTTGGGCGAATTCGCTTTGTTCCAGATCCAGGGAGGTGTCCATAAGTAGCTCTGACATTCCCAGCACTCCTGCGATTGGCGTCCGAATCTCATGAGACATATTGGCGAGAAAGCTGCTCTTCATCTTGCTCGCTTCTTTAGCTGCCGTCTCCTTCGCAAGCAATATGATGTTTTCCTGTTCCTTGTGGCGTAACGAAGTAACGTCAGATCCGATGACAATGACCCCAGCAATATAGTTTTCATCCTCCACTCTATTAGGACCAGTTTTGCCCTTGAGCGGTACCAATTTTGATCGAAACCATCTAGAATTCACTTCGTTCTCGCAGATTTCCAGATCGGATGCTCCTGATAAAATACGGTACAAAGCCTTCCTGAATTTGTTAATAGCTTGGGGAGTCAGGCGGTCGTGGAAGACGTCCAGGATGGGGACTCCAACAATCCTGTCGGTTGTCGCGTCGCCCATAACGAAGGACCCCTCGTGAAAAGTGACATTCAGTTGCCTGTCGAGAATCCACATTGTCATTTGCGAGTGTTTTAACACGTCCAGCAATTGCCGTCGAACCCTCTGTCCAGAAAACTTGGCATCGACAACTTCCTGGATATCTGTGCACGTACCAAACCATTTGAGGATCTTGCCTGTCTTGTGGTCACGCATGGGCAAGGCCCTCCCAAGCATCCATCTCCATTGACCGTCGAATCTTCTGCAGCGATACTCTGTGATGTACTCGTCCCCAGTCACGAGAGAGTGACGCCATCTGAGCGTGGCTTCGGGCATATCCTCGGGGTGGAAAGGCAGTTTCCACCCTTGGCCCAGAGAATTGGCTGGTGTCAGGCCAGTGTAGTCGTACCATCTTTTGGAATAGTAATCGTGGTAGCCGTCAGCTCTCGTGGTCCAGATCATCTGTGGCATCATATCACAGATGAGGCGAAATTGTTCTTCATTTTCTGCAGTCTGATGTGCAATCTTCTCGGTATACTCTGTGACATCCTTGAAGGCTATCAAGCCTGCCAGAAATTCCCCGGACTTTTCGTCATAAACAGGATGCCCGCTGACATCGAAGTTTGACCTTTTGCCCAACTTTTCATTGAGGAGACCAATCTGCCAGTTTGTGAAGGGCTGCTGAGTACGACACAGAGCGAGGACGGGATTGGCTTCCTCTTCGAGCTCCCGCGAGAAATCTGCAGTCCACGGGCGAAATCGAGACATGAAATCGTACGACTCATCCGACGTGGGATCGGTTTCCACTGCCATCAGCTTTCGAGCAGCCAGGTTTGGCAAAACCACACTCTCATCTCTCCACATGGCAATGAGGGGGATTTCGATCGCGCTCAACATGGCGTTCTTCATCTTCAGCACCTTCTGAAAGTCGGTGGGGGCAGAGGGTGCAGAACACTGCGCGGGAGGGGCGACAGGAAGGAAAGAAACCTTGGAGGGCTGTTCCACAGGAGATGTAATTTGAGAGGTGTCAGAGGAGGAAACAGGTGTTTGCGATTGCGACGAACGGGAGGATCTGGCGGAGTTGGACGAGGGATGACGCGTAGTGCCTGATGAACGTGATAATGGCTTGTTGGGCGGATGCCCTGCGGAGCTTGTAAATGTCAGAGTGAAGAAGCGTTGTCCTTGCAACTCCCAGATACTGATGATCATTCGACACGTGGCGTGGACTGCGCGACGGGTCTGATTATGTCTCTGTCGACGACTGCGAGACGGCATCTGGTGATGAGGGTAGGAGATAACCACATCGACCACAGTGTCCTGAGGCTTTTCAGTACGACTCTGCAACGGCGGCCTACCTCTTGCAGCAGCGTCCTCAGATATCGCAACAGGAGGCGTCTCTCTGCTCTGCACGTCGTGCAGGGGAGTCCTTTGAGACAGTCTATCTCCTGCAGTCGACTGCAAATCACTGGCGAGGTTATCGAGAAATCTTTCCCAGCTGACCCATATTGGAACGCCGCCATCGGAGACCATGTCAATGCCCAACTGCGACAGCGTCTGGCCCCTGAGGAAGTCGGTCGCATTGAAGTCGGGATCATTTTGATCGGCTCCCAATAATCTCCCTACGGCCGAATTCGCTAAGAGGACAGTCTTTAAGGAGGAGAGGACGAGTATTGGTGTAGGCAGGGTCGCAAGGGCGGCCAGGGCAATTTCGGTCGCCATAGGGAGTTGGGGTAGGTCGATACAGAAATGGTGAGCAGAAGACGCTGTGGCATTGCGTCCCCCAGCGATTGCAGCAACAGTAGCAGTGGAGTCTGAAGTGGCTAGAGATGGAAAGAGAGTACTATGGTGCGATGGTCTGGGTTCGAGGTCGACATCGCCTCTAGCGACCATTTCCAAAGGAGCAGGTGTGGCTGTGAGGGTGACTGGAGGAGAGAGTACCGCGGGATCACTGGGATCAAGGATAGCTGGTTCTACCTAAAGCAGATCAAGGCGATAGTGCCTGGTGGTACGGAAGTCAGCTACTTAGCAAGCGGAATGTGAGGTGACGTAGGAGGCACTGGCGGCACACCTACGGGCCTGCGCAAGCCAGATTCTTTGTCGATTCAGCGGCCGGCTTAGGGGGGCTGTAACCTCGTATTTCGGAGTCTTGTAGTGGCTAGTGAGGATTGGAGTAGCGGTAGCAGACATTGGCGAGGATATCCTGTACAAGTATGAGGGTGATAAACTTGGTTCTTCCATATTTGGTGGGGAGACGAGAAGTGATCGGAGGCGCCAAACACGCGGTTTGGGCACTAGGGGCAACACAGCATGGGAAATTGAAATTGCCCTCAGTTCCCCATTTCCTTTTCCTTGCATATTCTGTTTTCCCACTTTTCACGTGGACCTCTCCAGCCACCATCCATCGTTGCAGACTCACTCCTTCTGCTTCAGCTCCCCCCTGCTATGGCTCCCATGAGAAGGATGAGGGTGTGTAGGTGTGCAGCGACCAAGTCCCTGTTGAGCTGCAATTCACTAGGCCGCCCACGAAGGAGCCGTCTCTATCCATTGGATTACTGGCCTCCAGCCAATTGAGGAGCGATAAAGGCGAGACGCGATCCGATCATTAACCGCTTTCACCGACCTCCTCCACCCTTCCCATGTGACCGGCAGTCTCAAGTCTTGTGGGCGCCGAGGCCACCAACTATATTCAGTGGAAGATGATGATTTATGGGCACTTGTACCTTTCAGGAAGCAAAAGGTAGAACAGAAGTTGTTGTTTGTCGGAGAGTTCGAAATGCATCACACCCACGGTATTATAAAGAGGCTTTGGCCGCAGGCTATGTGAGTCGTCTTCACGCCGACGTTAAGTACAAGGTCTGCGAGTTTGGTGGTCGCTCTTATGCGAGCCAACAACACGGTTCCGTCGTTGACTCGTTGAGGGCTATGTGGGTATCGGATACCGAGGACACGGATACGGGACAATAACAATTCCAGGCTCACATCAATCACACTTGTAGACGGCCTTAGGAGCCTTCTCCGCGGCCTTATACGAGAAGGACTCAGAAGTCGCGCCTTATAGGAACGACGTTTCGCTCACGGTAACCTTTTTCTTCTTTCACTGCTCGATGTTCTACGGTAGCAGTTCGTCAAAGGCACTCTTGTCACAACCATGGCGCAGTCTATCCCCCAAACCCTCAAGCTTGATCTGTCTCAATATCCCAAATTGTCACCCGCTCAATTAGGCCACCTCCGCCATTTCTGCAACCTTGCCTTCCAGCCAGATGGAGAATGGGCCAAGATGGGCTCTCAAGAACCCCTTCAAGAGTTCTTGGATGCCTACCGCTACCAACTAGCCACAATGGCGTACGCGGTCGGTATTGCTCACTATCACCGTCTGCCGGCTCTTCGCTCGATATTCAGACCACTCCTCCGTCAGCTGATCCATAAAATGCTGCGCAAGGAGGTCTGGGCCTACTGGTTCAATACTAGTCTAGGGGGTGTACGCACCGACCCGAGTCTGCAGAAGCTCAGGGAACCGTGGGCAGACCCTGTCGTGAGAGAAAACATCATGTATAGCGGCCATCTTCTGTTGATGACCAGTCTCTACGCCATGCTCTTCGACGACGATGAATTCGAGAAGCCCGAATCCCTTGTTTTCAAATGGGACCCTATGTTTTATGGTCTCGGCGACGAGACTTTCTCCTACGACAACCGCAGCCTCCAGGCAGCCATTGTTAGGGAGATGGAGAGGAATGGATGGGTTGGCGTCTGTTGTGAGCCAAACGTGGTTTTTGTCGTCTGCAACCAATTTCCAGTACAGCGACTCACCTCCATTGTATTACCTCCACTGACTGTGGCATAGATCATTGCAATGAAATATAACGATTCCCGCGACGGTACTACCCAGGTCGAGGAGCTTCTGACGAAATACAAGGCCGCCTGGGACAAAAAGGGCATGGTCTCTACCAATGGTCTTTTTGTTGACTTTTGGATGGTCAAACAGGACATGATTGCCCCTCCTAGAGATGTAGGATGGACCGCATGGTAGGTATTTGACTGCCTGGCCCTTTGGGGACTCGAGCTCACCAATGATTAGGGCGGGCGCTTTTATGAATTCCTGGAATCACGAACTCGTAGAGAGCCTCTATCCCAAACAGTTCCCGGGCTTTATCACGAACATTTCCAGCCGTGTCCGCCTGCAACCGCCCATCGTGGCCAACCACTACCGCCAACTATCAGCAGCAGCCTCGTCCCTCAGGTCGGAACAAGAAACTCTCCAGGAAGCCGTCCGTCTCGCCAAAACCGACCTCGCAAAGAATCCGAAGCCGCCTTTCCCGTACACCAAACCTTGCTTCGGATATGTTGTCCAATGGCTGTCCGAACTTGGCCAAACAGAGCTTCTCGACGGCCTTCTTGCGTACGCTGACGAGACCCTAAATCCCACGTGGGAGAACGGGGGCCTGTTCTACCCTCGCAATGACATGCCGTTCGTCTTCACGGAGGACGACCAAGATGGTGAGGGCGTCCAGTGGACACACATCTCTCCATTCTGCGGCAACGCTGCGATCGGGTACGCTCGACTCAATGTCAAAGATGGACAGCGCATCATGTACGAAAAGCCCTGGACAAGAGAATCTCTGGCCCAGACGCCGTGGATCGACAACCTCGACTTCGCGGGTAAGGAACACGGGGTTGGCGTCCTCCGCGGTGTATGGGACAAGGATGTCCATGCGCTAATCCTCACGGTGAAAGGGTGGGATTTCGAGGGGCGAGCATGCCCTGAGGCAGTGAACATTGAGCCCGTAGCTCGGAGTTTACCCTCGGGGCATTGGGCCGTCTATGTCGATGGGAAGGTGCGGACAAGTACAGAATTGCATGGCCAGATTGGAGATGAGCTCAGGGTGCCACTTGAGGTCAAGAGGGCCCAGGAGGTCGACGTGGTTTTCCAGCAGCTCGACGCGGGGATCATGAACAACGGTTATGCCAATGGACATGCCTGATCCAGAGAGACTGCCGCTCGTAAGCAGGGAGAAGGGAGAAATGAGCACCAATTAATATCAACGGAATCAGTCCATATTTCCTTTTTTTTTTGGTTTATTCATTCATTCATTCGATCAACATTTGCATGGATTATCATTACAGTCTATCAGTCTATCTATTTATCATCAAGGGGAGTATCACGACACAGGAAGAAAGAAAGAACAGGAATCCATCCGTCCATCGAATCTGTACCTCTATCAAATACAGCCAGGAGTCAAGTCATGATGGGAGAGGGAGATGTAACGCCTGTGTGCCTGCGCCTTCGCCATGCTCAATCATCCATTCATCCACCTCCACTTCACTCGAACCTCGGGTTTCATGAGGAGGAAGAAAGGAGCAAGGAGAAAGGAGAAAGACGGGAGCGGGAGCAGTGAAGAAAGGCCAGTGTGCCTTTTCTGGGTCTCTTAACCTCGACTGTGCACCGCTTAAGTTGAACCTTGCAGGACGGCCTGGTTCCCGTGGACTGGGACCGCGACATCCTCCTCCTCGTCTCGGCCTCGGCCGTTGGGAAGAGGGGCCTTCTTGACCGAGACGATCAGACCCTGCTCGGTCTCGAGGCCGACGTTGAGGTCGTACGCCTTGATGAACAGGCTCAGCGCGAGAGAAAAGCCCGCCAGCGCGGTGAGGACGATGTAGACGGTGCGCAGCGAGTCGGTGTAGGCGGTGCGCAGGGCCAGCTTGCCGGCGCCGCTGGGGGTGGCCTTGATGATCTCGACGAGGGCGGCGGCGTCCTTGGCCAGCTCCGAGGCGCGGGCGGCGTAGGCCGGGTACTTTTGCAGGTTGGTCACCATCTGGTTCTGAAAGATGACGCCGCCGATGGCCACGCCCACGGTCTGGCCGAACGAGCGGAAGAAGACGAAGATGGCCACCGCGAACGCCATGTCCTTGTTCGTGCTGGCGGCTTGCACCTGGAACTGCTGGCCCGGGAACAGGATGCCTAGCCCGATGCCCGAGATCAGGTCGATGAAGATCCACTGCGGGATGGTCGTGTCCACCTTCAGCAGGGTCAGAAGGCCCAGACCCAGTGTCGCAGTAGTCCAGCCAGCCCAGATGGACCAGCGGTATGCCGCGAATTTCGTGATCAACAGGCCCGTCACTACGGCCATTGGCGCCACGGTGAAACTCGCGGGAAAGAGGGCGACACCCGCCACCACAGGCGTGTAGCCCTTGACAGCTTCAAAGTACAGGGGTTGGTAGTACAGTATACACCAGAGGACCATACCGTGGAGGGTTGTCGTCACGTATGCGATGTTGGCGGTGCGGTTGCTGAACACTGACAGTCTCAGCAAGGGTTCCGGCGCGAGGTATGCTTCGTAGAAGCCGAAGCCAATCAGGCCCGCGGCGCCGACGAGCAATGGTACCAACGTTCTCCACGACGACCAGCTGTACATGACGCCACCCCATGTCAGTGGGATGAGGAAACTCGTCATGCTGCCCACGAAGACAACTGTGCCAATCCAATCCACGCGGCGCAACTTCGCAGCAATGCTCTGTGGAATGACGTTGAGGCGGAGGAACAAAGGAATCATGACAGCTCCAACGCCGATAAAGGGGAGATTGAGCCAGAAAATCCACCTCCATTGAACCTGGGCAAAGGCGCCGCCGATGATGGGACCCGACACTGACCCAATGGACCACATTCCAGCTATGATTCCTGCCCATTGACCTCTGTAACGGAGGGGAACCAGATCTGTGATGACAATTTCGGTCATGGCCATTACGCCTGTTTATTTCCAAGTCAGAATCAAAGTGTCCGCCGACATAATTGATGAGGAAGAGAAATGACTTACCGCCACCACCGAGCCCTTGAACCGCCCTTCCAGCAAGTAATAGTCCGAAGCCGTTTGACATGGCTGCCATCATCACACCCACGAAGAATAATGCAATAGAGACCATGATCACAGGCATTCTTCCAAAGATATGGCTGAAGGAGGCGAAATTGGGTTGAAATACGGTCGAGGCGAGGAGGAACGAAGTGCCCGCCCAGAATGCTTCAATGGCGGTTCCGTGTAGTTTTTTGGCGATGATGGGAAGGGCGACACTGATTGAAGTGCCATCGAGCGCCACCATGAGAGTGAGCACTGACAGAGCAACAAAGGCCATAACGAAACGGGTGGAGATTGTGAATTCGGGGGGAGCGGAGGGGGCGCCATTGTTGTTGTCGACGTCCGCCTTTTCCGAAATGATGGAGGAAGAAGAGGGAGTTGTTTGAGATGCTTGGGTCTCTTGAAAGAGTGGCCCTTCTTTCGCTTCTTCAGTGGGCGCAGTCGGTACGTCCATGGTGGAGGAGGATATTTGGGAGTGTTGAGGATTGGGCAGAATGAGGAGGAGGATGCTCAGAACGGAACAGAAGGGATTCTATAAAGGTTCCGCACGCTTTTTGTGCCAATGTAATGTGTGGGACCAAAGATGTACTCGGTACCTGGTTCTATTAGGAAAATAGCAAACAAAGGGGAGGCAAGGACAGGAGCTTCTTTAGCTTGGGCGGATGTGGACAGCGAATACAGTCCAAGTCGCCACGTCCACGATATATACTTGTACCGCTTGATACTCACCCAAAGCATATTCCATCCGAGCGGCAGCCGTCAAGATTTCTCTTCCGAATAGAACCACCATAACGCCGGGCATTCAAGACGAGGCTGAAAACAACTGGAGCTGCGAAGAAGCGCATTGGTTGATTCGGCGCAATAGTGTCGAGAATGCCCGACTTTTGACCAGCGGAAGAATTTCACGCCGCCCACAGTTAGGTACGTAGGCCCCTTTGTCTGAGGAAGCATCCGTTTCTCCAGGCAAATCAGGACAAACGCGATGGAGAATTTTTGAACTGTAACTGATTCGGCACAGTTAGTTTTCGGTGACCCGTTGCTCGGTTGGTGATTGGTAACTCTAAGCGAATGCGGCGAGATACGAACACATGGCTCGCGTGGCGGAGGCTTCGCTCGTATCTTAGGTGTATACGATCCCTTATAACGAGGTCTCCTCGATTCATGAGTCACCTGTCTGCTCTTTTCACCCCCGAGTCCCGCCAATATTTTTTGTTCTGTCATGAGATCTAGAAACGGAACGATGGATACGTGTCTGCTTCGAACCAGCGAGATTGACAACGGTTGACAGAGTGGTCGTAAATGGCAAACTTACATTTCCCGCATATTGAAATGTTGGTGCCTGAACAGATCTGGTGATGGTGGTGCTGCATGGGATATAGCACGTCATAGCGGAAGCTGAGATGCCATTTACCTGATCAAGCGAGCATTCAGTACGGATTTGATTGTGGTTTCGTTTGAAGTGAGGGCAGGTTGGCAGGATACAAAGTGGATTGCGGGCTGCGGACGAATAGTCGGGCCGACCACGTGACTGATGACAAAACGAATTTGTTTCTATCCTGCTGTGTCGGAATCAAATAGTCAACGAACAATGGAGTAGGTGTGTCATTGTTTTCAGGTCTATGATTGGCATCCTCGTATAATAAAACCATGAATAGTCCCTGCTCAACTTGGACTAGTTGCTTGTGCCACGCGACTTCATGCCTCAGACATCCGACTCCCTTCATACAAGCAGGTACCTCGCACTCAAAAGACAACAGGATTAAAGCTCCAGCGAGATAGAACAACCGACGAGCGCGCAACGTTTGTGCCGAAATAGGTCTGTGAAGGGTGACAGAGGATTGCCCCATGTCAAGCCCATTATAAACACTCCCTTCCATGCTCTTATTCCTTCCGCGATCATCCAGACGACATTTTGGGCCATGATTACACCGCAGAGGCGGCAAAGTCTGCACCCATTGCAGCGCCGTAGGCATAAGTCGACGATCCTGGGTTCTTCCTCCTCCATTTTTTCTCGGCGCTCTTCTGAGGAGTGAGACGCGCTGCATCAGCTTCGGGGCTGGATAGTTTTCTCGTCATGGGTTTTACATCCTGATCGGTCACATCCACAAAAGCTGGCCGGTCTTTGTGGCTGCCTTTCCGCTCTTCCACTTTTGGGCCTGGCACCTCGCTCATGTGAGTCTCATCGGATTCGGTGATGTGGATGGGCTGTTGTGTAGGGTCATTAGTCTTGCGACCCCACGGATTGACGGCATGTACTGCGGGCTGGGTAGGATCGTCGAGAGTCTGGCTGTTTCCAAAGCACATGTTTGCAATAGTGGAGGAGTTCAAGTGATATTCTTCACTGCGTTGTTTTGAATCGGTCCAATGTGATCGACGAGGAAGTCGAAGAGTTATCTGTGATTAGCTAGCTATCTTATGATATGAAGCCTGGAGTCTTTGATGGCCGGTTAGTGTGAAATTACGGATGAGGCTGGAAGTGCAGGGTATTCATTCAATAAAGCGGACGGCGAGCAAGTGGTGTTGAGGGGCACTGAAAATAGCTGCTCCGAATACGACGGCAAAGCGCATGGCGAGAGATAAACTAGTCAGGAGAGGCAGACTTCGTGGAGATATTGAGGGGATAAAAATAGCGAAGCCCATGACCATTCTTGGGGAAGCGAGGAAGCGAGGAGTGCAGAGAGGCACGAGATACAAAGTATTGGATGGGGAGTAGTGAGTCGCTTGTTCTAGGTGGTCAAGGTGGTCGACACTCAGAGGAAGATGGTGATGATGGGGAATCAAGCATCGAACCCCCACATTTCTGCCTGCGCCTGCGCCGGAGTTACTTCTCCTTCTCCCTCCTCCAGTGGTACTCGTACAATCTCAACATTCATTCATTCCACCACCATGTCGCCCGCAGTTGACATTCTCTCGGCACCTGCTCACCTGCATAGTTCATCCTTCCAAGGTGATAGGAACCTGCCTCGATTCAATCGCGTATGGACCCATAACTCGGCAGATTCCCGATTGACTTGGTCCACACAAATGTGCTTCGAGTCTCCTAAGCCGCTCATGCAAGCCGCAGTGACAAGGAATGATGTTACGAAAGGAGTCCACAGAGATGTCCGATGCCACTTCGTTTCGATCACTACCACGTTGTCACGCACACCGCCATCCCATTCGCCGCATGGGTGCGAGGTGAATCTCAAACCAGACACATTTGGACCAGGAACAGAGATTGCCTTGTCTTGTAATATTGTGGGGATTAAAGGACTTACTATTCAGATCGTCGGCTGCTCTTTGACACAGAGCACGCTGCATATCTTTTTCAGCCTTTTATACACCCCGAGTGCTCTGTTTTCGGCTTCAGACAAATGACGACTCGATACCGAGGCTACGAAGGCTCGTCTCTACCAATGGAGGCGCAGAGGCTTCGAGCCAGTAAGAGGCTTTGCTCCACCCGAGGCAGGCTGGCGGTGATTAACTATCCTGTCCAAGGTACCGAGCACCTGGTATTTTGTGAACCAACTACCTCGGCCACAGCTCTCATTGGCCTTATTAGATACGATGCCATGCTTCAGTAGGGGCTTACAAAATGGCAAAATCCCCCCAAACTCAAGGGTATTGGCTTCATTTCCCCCAGGAGCAGCAGTAGCATCAGCAAGAACAACAATAACCTTACCAACACCATGGCTGAAAATATCATGACGGGGCCGTTCTTCCCATGGGCGGGCGCCGTTGACAACATCAGCATTCCAGAACTAATGACCAAGTACAACCCCGACTCTGTCCCTGCTGAGAAAGTCGTGCATATCGACACCATCGCCAACAAGAGTCTCACGTATGGTGGCCTTCGACAACAAGCTGCCCGCTGCGCATGGGGACTACGGCACAAATTGGGATTGAAGGAACAGGATAGATTGTTGGTCATTCTTCCCAACTCGGTATGTTATTTATCAAAATAAGAAATGTCGCGCATGGTCTGATCAACCGAGACATAGACCGACTTTGTGATTTTAGCGCATGCAACCTTGTGGCTCGGAGCTGTATTATCGTATGTCCGCCCAGGATCTTGGAGGATCATGAGTATCTCACAAACCTCGTCAACAGACCTCTCAATCCGGCCTCGGTTGCCAAGGACGTTGCCCATGCTCTTTCTCTGATCCAGCCCAGCCATGTCGCAATTGACCCAAGCAAACTTGGTACCGTCAATGCTGCGTTTGATGAGCTGGGCTGGGGAGAAAGTCAACGTCCGGTACTTTTCACGGTGCTGAAACGGTCTGGTGATCTCAAGCTGGTAAGCGACCCTTGCGGCCCTCTATATTAGAGCATACCAGCCTGATTCTTAACAGTTCCCCGACGACATCGAGGGTAAAACCTCCGAGGAGTCGCTTCCAATTTTCGAGCTGCGAGGGAGGAGCACCAAAGATCTGACGGCCATGATTGTGTTTTCTTCTGGGACGACTGGGAAAATCAAAGGCGTGCAATTGTCCCATTACAGCATAGTGAACAATCTCCTCCAAGCTCGCTGTTCGATTCCCTGGGTGATGAATCACTCGTCACGCGCTGTCTTCTTTCCACCCTGTAAGTGTCTATTCATTCAAGTGCCACGGCATCAGTGCTGGGAGTCTGACCAAATCCGCACAGACTGCCATGTCTATGGTCTAACGGTTGTGGTGTTGAGTGGCATGTGGGTCGGCTCGTTCTCGTGCGGAATCCCAGCCTTTGACCTGGAATTGTACTGCCGCAAGATGGAACAATACAAGGCAACGTGGACACACATTGTTCCGCCCGTGGCCATTCAACTGGCGTTTTCGGATATCGCGGCAAAATATGATCTATCGCACTTGAAGATCATCGTCATCTCGGCAGCTCCGACCAAAAAAGATCTCCAGATGAAACTGAAGGCAAGGTTTGGCAGCGATACCAAGATCGTGCAGGGTCGGTCACTCCAAGCATGTTTCGAGCGGTGCAACAGGCTGACGGTTTGCAGGGTATGGAATGTCTGAGTGCTCTCCATCAGTGCTTGTGCAGAGCCCGCTGGATGACGAAGACAACCTTGGAACGGCAGGAAAACCCATCGCGGGAACGTATGTGTCTCTCGCATTGTTTTCTACCGTCATTTGGAGGAAGCTCGGTTCTAATCTGTCCTCATTCTGAATACAGTGAGCTTCGTCTGGTTGACCCAGTCACGTTGAAAGATGTTGCGCCAGGCGAAGAAGGCGAACTTTGGGTTCGAGGCCCTCAGACAATGATGTTAGTGGTTGCGCGTGTCCAATTTTCCTGTCGTACTGACCGACGGCCAGGGGATATTACAACAACGAAGCGGCCACACGAGAGACTTTTGTGGGAGACTGGCTTCGCACGGGTGATATCTTGCGGGTGGATGAGAATGGTAATTTCTGGGTTACGGATCGTCTCAAAGAGGTGAGTGCCAGGCTCGGACACCTGGAGAGATGTTGCTAACCTGCATTGCAGTTGATCAAATACAAGGGGTAAAAGCTCACCTGAGGATATGCATTTATAAGTGCTCAAAATGCTGACTGAATGCCAGATTCCAAGTACCACCATCGGAACTCGAAGACCTGCTCCTGAAACATCCCTTGGTGAAGGACGCTGCCGTGACGTCGATCTACTCGGACGAGCAAGCCACCGAACTGCCCATTGCATATGTGACACTTCCTCCCAACACACCGGCGGCTCAAAAACCGGCAATTCTTACTGAAATTCGTACCTGGGCCGACGGGCAAGTGGCGGGCTATAAGAAGCTACGCGGTGGAGTGTTTGAATTGGAAAATCTACCAAAGACGCCATCAGGGAAGATCTTGAGAAGAGAGCTGCCGTGTAAAAAGGCTCAATCAGAAGGACGAGCTGCCAAGTTGTGATGGAGGAGCAAGAGGGGGACGGTCTTATAGAGGGTTGATAGAGGTTCACCAAGACAAGACGGTTTGTCCGGGGATTTGGACGTGGATACAGACGATGGGGAGAGGCATTTCTGGCGTATAGGTTCCTTTTGGGCCTGTCGTGTAGAGACCAGCTTCAAGCATCCAAGAGCCAGAGCCTGAGTCTGGACAGGGAATCATCGGAGAAAAGAAGCACTTTGCTAGACAATAAATAGTTTGCCATACATATACTACAAGGTTCATTCCTCTTATGTATTATTATTCTCTTGGCCACGCCCACCCACTCTTCCCCGGCTTGTCGTATGTATGATATGCAAGGAACTCGGACTTAACGCAGCTATGAATCTTGACCTGCCCTGCCCTTGTTATCTGCATTATCCCCAGTTTCCACAACTGCCCATAAATCTATCGTGTCTCGTCCACAACATCTTTTTGGGCCGGTCGAAATGTCCGGATTCGTCCACCTGTCCCCGCCTCCTGCGCCGTGTCTGATTCGCCCCCGCGACGTGTCACGGCTCAACAACCGCCCGTTTTATTATTTTGGCTCACAGTTCCAGAAGTGTTAAGCTTCTGACGCAGAGTCGTGTCGTCAGTTGTGATTGGAACGCCTGAGCTGCGGGCATGTTGCTGGAGATTACCTTAGCATTTCGCTAGCTAGTATCAAAGCGGGAGTCGGAGTTAAGGAATGGGAATGGGAAAGGTGGAAAGGTACGTTGACGATGCTTTGTTTGGTCTGATGTGATGTGATGTAAAGAGGCACGGACGGACTCGCTTGACGAGGAGAGTTGTGGAGAGGGAAAAGTGTATATAAGGAGCAGATGTACTTTTCTTCTTTGTTTCTTTGCTCGGCTGCGTTTTTCTGCATCAACACCAACACCAACACTACCGAGTACACTGACTGTCATCACTCTACACAAGACGACTACACACTCGGTACACTCTACAGACAAACCAAACGACTTTGATCTTCACCCTCACAACCCCGCCTTTTCTTCCTCCCCGAGAACAAATCTTCTCGCAAAACCAACAATGTCGTCGGCGCCGTCGCTGTCCAAACCCCTCCCCACCCTCCCGCTGGGTAAAAACGGCCCCTCCATCCCGGCCATGGGCATCGGGATGATGTCGCTGGGCCACGCGTACGGGTCTGCGGGCGGGGACGAGGAACGCCTAGCTTTTCTCGACGCCGTGTACGGCCTGGGCGCGACGCACTGGGACGACGCCGACCTGTACGGCGACACCGAGACGCTTCTGGGAAAGTGGTTCCGCGCGAACCCGGACAAGCGCAACGACGTCTTCGTGACGACAAAGTTCGGCTTCGCGGGCCAGGACGCAAACGGCGCCTACATCATCCGCAGCGACCCCGAGCACATCCGCGCCGCGTGCGCCGCCAGCCTGGAGAAACTGCAGAGCGGCTGGATCGACCTGTACTACTGCCACCGCGTGGATGGGAAGACGCCCATTGAGGAGACGGTCAAGGCCATGGTGGAACTGAAAAAGTATGTCTATCCCCACCGTTTTTCCCCCTTTCCACTCCTTGTTTCCTGGTTTGGAATTGGTCTCTTATATGCTAATAACACGCTCTCTCCGTCAAAAACAGTCAAGGCAAAATCCGGCACATCGGCCTCAGCGAAGTCTCGGCCTCGACCCTACGGCGCGCCTACGCCGTGCACCCCATCGCGGCACTGCAGATCGAATACTCGCCGTGGGCGCTGGAGATCGAGAGCAACGGGGTCCTCGAGGCGTGCAAGGAACTCGGCGTCGCCGTGGTGGCCTACTCGCCACTGGGCCGGGGATTTTTGACGGGAACCATCAAGTCGCCCGCCGACGTGCAGGGCGACTTCCGCGGGATGCTCCCGCGCTTCCAGCCCGAGAACTTCGACAAGAACCTGACGCTGGTGAAGCGCATCGAGCAGCTCGCCGCCGCCAAGGGTGTCACCACCAGCCAACTCGTCCTGGCCTGGCTGCGCCGCCAGTGGCCCCAGGGCATCCACCTCCTCCCCGGCACGCGCAGCGTGAGCCGCGTCAAGGAGAACCTCGCCGCCCTGTACGTCGAGCTCACCGACGACGAGGACCGCGCCATCCGCGCCGCGTGCCAGGAATGCGTCGCCACCGGCACCCGGTATCCCGAGGCCATGGAGTACGCGCAGCTGGGGGAGACGCCGGAATTGGGAAAATGAGAATATTGAGAGAGTGTGAGCAAATTGGACAGAA
>WJFF01000026.1:190110-202400 GCA_011800825.1 Fonsecaea pugnacius | reverse complement strand
GCTGTTCGACAACATTGGATCCAATGCATCACCTTTTGTCCCGTCCCCAAGAACGGAAAACAAAAATTCCAGGAAAAACTCCAGATGCCTTCCCTCCCTGTTGACGTTCAGGTGGCGGTAGCCTGCTTTTCCCTGTTTGAACCCATACCAAATTCGCCTTTTGATGCTCGCCTGAACCCCCGTGGTACTAGACCTTTGGGACCTCCTCCTGTTTTGTCTCGTCCCATTTACCTCGACAAAGCAAAGACAGTTGACGGTAGACATCCCTGCATCCCACCTCTTGGACACTCTGATCCTTTCCCTCCAGAGAAGCGTTACTGTTAATAGTCCCGGTGCTAGGGCTGGTGACTTGCCTTTCTGTCGTCGTCTTGGTGGCATTCAACTCAGCTAGTGTCTGCCCATTGGTCCTCTTCCGCGCAACCCCCATGTTCACTGCATCTCGGGCTTCTTCAGATACGATGTCGAGGGTGTCAAACTGGTATGTCCGCCACTTGCGCACGGGGAGGTGCTTTTGGAAGAACAGCTCAATCTCCAAGTGGCTGCGTCTAGTTGTCTCGCCCACACAGAACCATACATACGCAAGCGTTATGCACGTGGTTCCGGCGTACACGAACCCTAACATGGGACCTAATCCGCCCTTGTAGTAGATATACGGGCTTGTAAAGGCAATCGCCCATACCGTGAAAAAGAACGAGACAATCGACGAGCTCATGATCTTGTTGCGGTTGCGTCCCACGGCCATCTCGGTAGCGATAGTGAATGCTAGCGGACCGTGGCCAAAGTTGAACGCCACAATGATAATGTAGGAGATGACCACGATGGTTGTGCTGAAACTCGTCTTCGTGTATGGTCCGGCTCCGAGCCCTCCGATGATGAGATATGCCACAATCATCATGATGGTGGTGACCAGTAGGTTCGAGCGACGACGTACTTTATTGCCAAGCAGGACAGACACGCCCACCGCAATGACCTGGAGTGTGTTGGTGATGACGGAAATTGTAAATGCTTGCTTGATGCCGATAGACTGTGCAAATACAACACCATACGAGTAGAAGAACTGAATGCCGTTGATCTGTTGCGCCACCATTGCACCGCATGAGTATATGAGCTTTCGTCGTTCAATGGGGTCCCTCAGCAGTGACGTCCACGATGTCGTTGCTTCTCGAAGTCTTTCCGTCTCGACCGTGTCAATAAAGGCAGCGACGTCGTCGTCAGGTGTGTATCCTGGCATGCTTCGGTTAATCTTCTGGAGAGCTTTGGCGGCTTTTTCCGATTGACCCCGTCGGATGTACCAGACAGGAGATTCGGGAATGAAGATCAGCCCCACGAGCATCACCAGCGGCAGCAACGCCAGCAACCCCATGGGAATACGGTATGAAGCAGTAGTGCTCATGGATTCCGTACTCTGCGTGATCCCTGATCCGACAAGTTGAGAGCACGACTGCATGAATTGAAACATCATCAGAGCCGGACCTCGAATGGCCTGCGGTGCAACCTCCCCAATATACAGGAGGCATGTCACTGTAAATTGACCAATCCCGAGACCGATCAGTATACGACCCAGGCAGATGACTCCCATAGAGCCCTGGTCGGCACATTGTGTGATGGCACCGGCAATGATACACATCGAAGCACAAAGAAAGACGCCCTTTCTGCCGCAGAAATCATTGATCGGAGCAGCGAGGAGGGCACCGACAAGTTCTCCCACATAGATGATGGAGGCCGTGAGGGAGAGAAAGGTAGTGGTCAAAGCAATGCCTCCCACCTCGTCATGGGTAGTACCATAGTCGTGCACAAATCTTTTCATCCCCAATACTCCAGTGTAGTAGATCTGGTCGTACCCATAACAAAGAGCACCAAGGCTGGAGACGGTACAGAAGAAGATTGCCCATCTGTGGAGACCCCAATTGATGTTGAACAAGTGCATCTTCATAATGGCATCCTGGGGATCCAGCTGCTGTGTAAACAATTGTTTGAGACATGGAGGCAATGGTGGGCGTTGTCAGTCTGATACTTGTACTGTACACAAGCAAAAGGCGCAAGCGGAACCTTTCAATGTCTAACATGATCGGTAGCAATACCTCGTACTGGGCATTGACCCAGGAGAGGAAAGATCGAGTGCCCACCCCAGAGGTGGTTAGCACGCACCCACGCAGCCACGTTAGATGTCTGCCACCTGTCATGGCTTGCAGAAATTTTGGTAACGGATAGTGGCGTCACCCACAACAAGGGTGTTTTGAGTTCGGATGGCGAAGGATGGTTGATACAGGCGTTGATAGGTCCTGGAGGATAACGGGCTAGACACAACTTGGCTGACTAGGGGGCCTGACCTGGACTTGCAGGGCGATTGGGATACGCCCAGCATACCCTAGGATTGCCCCCTCTGGCCAGACCCGCCGATAAACGGACACGACGGAGTGAAGAATGGCTGACAGGGGCCCAAAAGGTAAGTCTTCCAAGCTTGCCTCCAGATGAGGGAAGGCTATCAGCTAGCTGGTGGTACTCCATACTGTACAATAGCCAGTGGTCAGTTCAATTTGATGGTGGAACAGGCATAGGGCGCTGGCGCTGGCGCTTTGAAATTGCTAGGAGACCGTAACATCTGGGTCCAGCTCACCAGACTTCATTGCCCAAGAGAAGCATCGGTGTCGCCACACTCTTGTCTTTCTCTGGCCCGATTGAATCCCGAATGAATGATGTTGATGAGAACACGGTCAAGCGGGACTCTCTTGAGATCCTTAGGTTCGGTTCCTCCCACATCGATGTAGGCTTCTCTCAGATGTCATGTCACCATCTCGTCCGCTCGCGGACAGCTTGTAATGTCCACCTTCATATTTCGCGCCAAACACCATGGAGTGGATCCTCTATCAACCCGCGTTTCGTTTGCCTGTCAGGGAAAGATGGAGGCTCTGAAAACAGGATATGTTGCCATGTATATTGGCCTTCTCCCAGTATACGAGTCCCTCCGATTGGAGCGACCGAATTCTTCTAGTCATTCTCTCGTCCGTCGCCGTTGGGAAATTTACTCGTTTGTTCGAAGACCCTGGGAGCAAAAGTCCGTGGTGTCGGCATATGGTTCGATATCCAGATAGCAACGGCGTAGTTCCACTCTGTATCTGTTGAGCCAACAGTCCCCTAGAGCTACGGGGCGTAAACCTTACAAGTACAGCCTCCGGTCGATCTCTGTTCCCTGAAACTTGAGCTTGAGCTGGATTTGACCGATCCAAGAAGGCTTCTAACACGAACACCACTATAAATACAGGCAGATGCCTTATATAATTGGGCTTAATAGTGGTTCTTCTTTCGACGGAATCAACGCCGTTCTGTGTAGTGTCGATATCGCACCAGATGGCCATCCGAGTCGTCCAAAGTATATTGACGGCATCTCGGAACCGTGGCCGGAGGAGTTGCAATCCGATGTGTTGCGGGCTTTCTCCAATGACCTCCCGCTGTTTGACGTGTGCAGGCTAAACTATGCTGCAGGTGCTGCCTATGCCGAGATAACCAACAAGCTGCTCGACAAGGTGGGAATGAGACCAGAAGACATCGATGTTGTCGGTTATGACGGCCAAACAGTCTACCAAGAGCCTCCCGATAGAGATAGGGAACGAGAATATGTTGCAAGCGCGAGCCAAAGCCTGGTTGATGGTGGACAAAAGGTGGATTTGCATGCGGTCTGTTCATCGTCGAATCAGGTGTTGTCACAGCCCTGACGGACATCACAACTGTGACCCAGTTCCGCCCGATTGACATTCATTGGGAGGTTCAGGGGCTCCGCTCATGCAATATCTCGATTCCTGCTCATTCCATGATGAAGGACCCGTCGTTTCACTGAATATCGGTGGCATTGCCAATCTGCAGCTTGCTACCGCAGACCGGCAGAATATGATGGCATTCGACACCGGTCCGGGCAACGTGATGATAGATCATGTGATGAAAGTTCGAGAAAGCAAGCCATATGATGTTGAGGGTGCATTGGCAGCTAGAGGCCGAGTCATCCCTACGCTTTTGGAGAGGCTTGAAGGTCACCAATTCTTCCTCCGAAAACTACCTCGTTCGGCATGGCGCTTAGACTTTGGGGGTCAGCATGCGGACACAATCTTGGACGATTACAGAACTGCATCGACCGAGGATCTGTTGTCGACTCTCACTCTTTTCACGGCAAAGGCAATCGAGCGATCGGTGGTTTGAATTCATTCTGCCCAAAGCGGCTGTAAAGACGGTCATTGCAAGTGGAGGTAGTACCAAGAACGATACGCTCATGAGGCACCTGAAGGGGATGCTGGCCCTACACGATGTAGGCCTTCGCATCAGCGATGAATATGGGCTTCCTGCTCCATTCAAGGAAGCCATTAAGTTCGCAACTTTGGCATTTGCGTGCGAGCAGGGGCTGGCAAACAATATTCCCGCGGCTGGCGGTGCCTCTTCCTTTGCGGTCCTGGGCAAACTGAGTTTGGCACCTAGACTAGCAAAGAACGGTGGTGTCATCTCAGAAAGTGACACCTGCCTGGGGAATGAAATGGATGAGAGCTGACCAGCTGGAGGAGTTGGCGACCAACACGATCGGGTAGTACTCCCTGATGGAGTACCGTGATTCGAACAAGTCACATCATCAAATGCTTGCTGATCCTCTGGGTCCGGCGTTTCTCGAGGGACAAACACCCTTTGAGTCGCTCGTCACATCCCGAAAGCGCCAGATTGCCGGCATCTTTTCGCTGAAGCTTCGTTGCCTGCAATGTGCCTCTATTCTAGATTAAAGTAACGAAGCTCTAGCTCTGATGGCCGACTTGGCTCTTGTGGCTCGCGACAGAGTAGACAGGTGAAACGGCACAGCTATTTCCGGTCGGTGGAGTGGGTGGAGTGCTCCTCTTGAAGTTTTGTCGGATGTTTCTAAGGATGTCTAACGATTCGCGAATGTTGGCAGGCCTGTTCAAGCCATTCTCAAGCACAACTTCGGCAAGGTCAAGTAAGTGATCCGGATCTCCATAGCCTTGTAGGAGGATTGAGATCGCCGATGTCTGAACCTGAAGGATGGTTGCATATGCGGCAACGAGGTGCTGAAGATTGCACCAACTCTCCAAATATTCGTGGCGGCGGGTTTGCTGTCTTCTTGAGTGTAGAAGAATAATCATGGTCGCATTTTGCACACAGTTATGGCAAGACTCGTACACCCACGACTCCTGGGTCGGATCGTGTCCAGGAGGATCAGAGTTGGAGGAGTTGACCGCGTTTTCATATTTCATGTGCAGCACATGGTACAATATAGGGCGATTGACAAGGAATATGGTTGCGTAGTATCGAAAACTCAACTCGTCCTAGAAGCATGAGGATCTTGCGTGACAGAAAAGAAGTCTTGGCTTACCATGATGTGCGACATATCTTCGGATGCCAGACAGAAGGACGACGGGTGTCGAGGGAATCTCATAGACAGGGGAAGTGTCCAGTACCACAGATCCAGACGTCGTGCAATATCGGTAACAACCACTGCAACATGTCTTGGACGGCAATAGGCTCGATCGATGTTGTACATGTGTTCTAGAATGGTGTTCATATAAGCCCTGAGCTGCAAGTGTGCCTGGAGTTCCCAGGAATGATGATTCTCTACCGACGTCGCAATCGGTCCATTCGCAAATACATTAGGAAAGTTGACTGCCATGTCTTGAGTCAGGGCAGTGACAATGACGGCATGCAGACGCTCTGACGGTACTCCATCAACTTCGCTCAGGATATCGCTGGCCGACATTAGAACGTACCATAACGAGAGATTGGTTTGGGATACCTTTCTAGGAGATAATACTGATATAGGCAAGCTTCATACTGGAGTCTGGCAGCACTGGAGGCGTAGTCAGTGACGTACTAAACAAGCTTGCGAACGGACTCTTACAAGCCATCGTCAGGTTTGGGGGCGGTATTATAGACGAGGGGTTCAAGATTTTGTAGGATGCCCAAGGCATGATAAGGTCTTCCATACAGGTAGAGCAGCATGATGACAAACAAGAATCTGAAGGGCAGCGCCTGTGGGCTTTGGTGGGCTTGCACCACCCACATCTGTTGAAGAGCATGCCGGAAGGACAGATCTGCTTTGTCACCCAGCACGGTCTCCCTAGTAACGATGGCCATGTGTTTAAGAGCAATGGCTTGCACGAGGAGCTCCTCGATGGATTGTGTCTTGAAGGCGAGGATGACGTCGTGCCCGGGCGAAGACTGTAAATGTCGACGAAACAAGTCGAGACATACTTCTTTCGCCAGTCCTCCAGACAAAAAGAGATGCCTAAGGACGAAAGGTAGGTTCTCCATGCTTGCAAACATGGATTCGATACCTTTGACCACGACGGAGACGGAAATCTCTGCGGCAACTGGGGCTTCGAAACTTGCGCTAAAGAGACCTGTATCGTTGTCGTCCACGCGGCCGACGTATTCAAGCGGCTCCAACCCGGGGATATCAAGGTTGAGCCGAAGGTTTGTCCAGTAGTTGAACATTTTGTGTGCGGCAGCATGGTGGAACGGCGGCACTTGTGGCCAAAGCTTGATAATGGGAGTCTCTTGAGCAGGAGAAGCCGCAAGTGCGGAATCTATTCGACCATGGTCAAGGGCTTGAAGGCGCGTCTCAATCTGTGTAAGACGAACTAGCAGAGATGCATCACTTGGGATTCGGGGGTCAGTGAAATAGTCCTCTCTTCAGGCAGCACTTGGCGAGGCTACTCACGTCTCCAGGCTGACCAAAGGAGGACGATAGACGCACTCCAGCTGCGTGGACACGCAGTGGGAACATGAAGGACGCCCGCCATCACATCGAGATTTTCTCTTGCGGCACGTGTCACAAGCCAACTCTGTCTTGTTGCGTTTTGGACGGCTGTTACGGTCCGGCACAGACTCTCGAGGCATCCTGGACACAGGGCAAGTGTAGCATGTTACAAGCACTTTGGCATAGAGGCGGCGTTTGCGGTCATATTTAGTGCTTTCGATTGGAAGGAAGCAGGGCTTGAACGACAAGCATATAGCTGTTTGTAGAGATCGCAATGGAGCGCAGAGTCCAACAGCCAAAACGGGAGGTTAGTGAATGGTGCAGAGTGGATGGACGGGGAATGCTTGTCCGGCAGATGGTGCGAGGCTTTCGACCTTGGGTCTCCAAATGGCCGAGATGATGAAGAACCCGGGGTCATGGTGCTTGAAAGAGGGAGGATAGCGTGTCCATATTCGACGGGTGGACGGAAAAGGGCAGCTCTCGGCGATTGCGAACCCTGGTGGGTGCGTGTCGTGGTCGAGGTCGAAAGTTTCAAAATGGTGGGATGAGGGCAGAGGGAGTTTGTGATGCGCCGTATAATTTGCGTGTGACTGTACGGTGGATCATTATGCTAGCGCCACAAATCCCCTTGCGCCGTCCTGCGCCCATGAAACCTCCTCCCACATTCATCCATGCACATCATCTGCAGCACTTCACTGGTCAATTGGCTCCCCTCTCCAGTTGTTTTTTCAATACATTTCACCGCCTGTCACTTCTCTCGGTATTTGTCCCAAGCAAGCCCTGGCTCTCCCTTGTTTTCCATGTATCGTTTATCAGCCGTGGTTGGACAGCCGAACTCTCGTGTCCTGGAATCATATTCCAAAGCCACCTGAACTGCGTTAGCCTAGCATCGATGCTCGCATACCTTCCCGGCCCTTGTAGCACCACCGGCGAACATAACCGCACCATTGAGGTTTTCGATCGACGATTATCCTAACAGTTGTCGATTGGTGACATTTGATTGTCTGTTAGTGCGGTCTAGACCAACCTTATCATCAGTCACAATAACATTTCGGGCTCCTCCGTGCATGAACTTGAGGTATCCCCAGTTTGACGCCAGAGGGTCCAGACTGAGGCAGCAGTGTGGTGCCAAATTGGTGGAACGCCTAGTGTGGGTCAACATTTGCGGTGAAGTGTCACACTTACATAAGTGACAACCATAGCTTGCAGAGATCAACACGAAAGAATGCGAAAGAATGTGGTGCAATAAGAGGGGGCCTTGGTAGTTGTTTCACCATCAGTCGCCACTATTGCCCTACTTTCTGGACTGGAATCCGAGACCTGACACTGAACCCGGGGTTAGTCTAGATTAGACATCACGTCAACCTTGGCCCTTTACGTTCCAAAAAGAATGCCCACCTTGGAACAACTTTGGGCAGGAATACGCGGACGACGTTGCATTGCTGATATCCCGGAACGACACGGACGACACGAATTCGAAGTAGCCGCTCAGAATCCTGGACACCTAAAGACAAGGGGGCGTTGGTATCAATTCCGAATGTATCGCTTTGCATCAAGCCGAGAACACCTTCAATTAGGTAATTGGCGAGGCGAGCATTTCTGGATCCTAGCCGTTTCTCGGTCATGGATGGACGTGTGCCATACCCTTGCTCGCCCATCTCGCCTCTCCACACATTGCCCTAGGGCGGTCCTTTCCAACTATAGCTGAAGGAGACCCGCTCAGTATTCTACAAGCCATATCGAGTTTTCGAACATGATGTTCCTATACCGAAGTGAAAGTTGGGTGTCCCTTTCTGTGGTACTCTCATACCCTAGTGGTGCACCTGCGAGTCAAGCTGGTCCAGATACCGACCGTGTTACCTTCCGCACGATTCAAGCGGTCATCATTGACTGGAAAATTGCCATCTTGAAGAGCCATTCGTGCCAATCCTGACCTGACTCTTGGTGGCACGAGGCGGGTGGGTGAGTATGGTCAAATTTGCACAAAATTGACTGCAGGGGTCGACCGGCTAGCCGCGCCACTTCCCTGCGACCTCAATGTTCGTTATGCTGCCCATGCTACTCTATGAGTCTCGCTATCTCTATTCTGTTCTTTCAATTTAGCAACGAATTTACAAAAGATTCATCCTCGTGGCCTGTATGGTCGAACGGAGCTTTACGCCCTGCCAAAACCCTCGAGCTACAACTGGCGCTTTTGATTACCGGTGGAACCACGTACCAAGCGCAACTTTTGCAACTGAGAACAATGCCTTGGAGTCAAAGAATGACTCCGGGAATTCAAAGGGGTGATATTGAATTATCGATGTTGAGGCTGATGCCACTTGCAATGAAAAACACAACGCCGCTATTACAGAGACTGGACTTTCTCGCACAAGTTCCACAAGCAGTACCCACACAACTGGAAGGCATCTCAGCGGTGTCTAAGTCGGTCAACAGTAGAGAGGTGTCCCCAGCACTTGATATGCGCACTCAATGAGAAAAGCGCCGAGAGTAGGTCAAACAGGGAACAGTGAATTGAGGGCATATCCTGTCGACAGATATACCAAAACGGTCGTCGTTATCATCGTCACGACGATATCACCTGAACCCTCAACCTCCGGTCTAGCTTGGTGTTAGTATTGGCTCTGAAGTCGATCTTGCGGGTGACGCAGCTGAGCCTTGTTGTCGTGCCCAAGGTTGAATCTGGAATCATCAACTGTTACAAGGATCCTCAAAGGAAACGGTATATGCACATTCCGCGATCTTGGACATGTCCGCTATGAATCCTTCAGGACACTAGTCTCAGGGCGAACGGTGAGGTTTGTCCCCGACAGCAAATCTCTACCTCGTCTACATTTTTCTCCTGTTACTTAGAGATTCAGGGAGCAGTTGAGAAGTGTGGCCAGGGGATATTGCCACCAGACTATGAGCCATAATGACCGGGGACCGCCTCTAAACGCAAAGACCTCACTTTTGTACGCTCTTCATGTAATCCTGACACTCACTTGTACGGATTTTTCTTACCACTATGCGACGGTGATGCTTCGTGTGCTGGACTGATAAGATAAGATGGATGTTTGTACTCGCTCACTCGGGACCGACTCCCCGAGTACCTAGATTTCTCGGCAAAAGAGCCGGTTTCCCCACTAAAGACCCGCATATACCTCGGCACCAACTAAATGTATTATATATATTACAGTCGCCGAAACTGCCCTGAAATCAGGGCGGTGGCATGGTGTAATGGTCAGCATGTATCGTTGTGGTTTGCGCCTGTCTCTCGATCTCGAGTGACGCTCAAGGCGTGTCCAGCTCCGATCCGATCCCGGTTCGATTCGTATGTCTCTCTAATCTCTATAATGGTGAATGGACAATAATTCTAACACTTCGCAGCGGGTGCCGCCACATTCAGGCGGATAGCGTCCTAAATCTTTTTTTCAATTTTTGCTCCTTTGTACTTGTATGTCAATCCAAGAGGAAGTGATTTAGGTACATAGCAAAGTAGGGTAGGGGATTGAGGTAGCTAACAGTCCCTCGCACTTTTTGGTTTTTTGGTTTCAATTTTTTTTTTTCATTCTCTATTTCTTTTTTATCAACCGACTAAAAGGAGATGCTGCGGGGGTGAGAGTCCAGTCTCAGTAGAAAGCTTTACTGACTCACACCCCGAATCAATCTACTCGAAGTACAATCGAATCACATGTTCCAAGGTGACCCCCTCCAAGTAGACGGTTTTGACAATACACAGCCATTTCCTTTATGCTTGTTCTGCAGCGCTCGCCTTCCTCGAATATACAAGTGCCTGGAGCCTATTCTTCCCCTTGGAGCCGAGGGATTTGTGGGTGTTCTCGTGAGCCTTACTCCGCTCACTTATGTGGCTATGACCGATAGAGTCCTCGAGAAGGATTCTCGCCTGCGCATGTCTTGTTTGTTCTTGTACGTAGCAGGAATGGAGGTCGCCAGCCTACGACGGCACGGTTCGTCCACAGAGGTCAAAGGAGGATTCCTGGGGTAGGCCGAGCGGGCGGGTGACAAGTCAGTCGCGTTGAAGCGGACTTTCGGGTGACTCGATTGATGAAAAGGCACGAAAAGGGTGTTGTATCCTTGAACTCTTCGTCTTTTTCTTCATGTGTGTGCATTGTGGATCTTTACATCTTGCAGGGAGGCCATTGTTGCGTCTTCTTGAGGCTGGACATCGCCTTCGAAGGTGGGGGAAACCGTTGATACCGGACCTAGCCTATGTAGATGGTCAAGAAGCAGTCGAGAGGTAACACACTTTCACTCAAGAGATGGCGGGGAGAAAACTCAATGGTATGGTTTCAGAGTCGTGAGAGAGGGATCGATGGCTGCGTGCAAATCTGTGAGACTTTGCGCGTGGGTAGATCAAGACTTCGGATCCCCCGCCAGTGTGAATGATTTCGATGCGACTACTAAGCGGTGTTTGTCCATTACGCTGCGTCCCGAAAGAGACAGACTGAAGCCCTCTACAATGGCCCAAAATATGTAACATCTCCACAGCAAAGACTCTCCAGGAACGAATACCGTACAGCTTCTGCATCCGTCGGCCGTGCACAGATTCTTGGAATAGGATGGGAAACGACATCATCGAACGCTGCAAGCCAGATCCTACGGTGTCCGGAAGAGATGAAACAGATTAGTAAAAGGCCCCCAAGATGAAGGACTTCTCCCCCCAAGAGGGCCAGGGCGAATCGGTCCCGAACGGGAGGTGCCATTTCTGGTGCCAAATTGGTGCCCGGCAAACCTTGTCGCAGAAAGACCAGCAGAACTCTTGCGCGGACTCGTTGAATCTGACTGGCTTTTAGCCCTCACACTACACGACAAGGGCGTGACCTGCGATCATGGAACTCGTTCGGCTCATGCCTGTCTTTGTTTGTGTGGCTTCACGCATCCGAGTTACTCATCTTGCCTTAACCAGAGAGTTGACGTGGATCCGGCAAGAGGAGCTTATGTCAATCGCTCCTATCCAGCTTCATGGGATGTCTCACCAAGTGAGCCGTTCCACGAGCGGTGCTTAGTGATTTTTCCCAAAGCTGGGACCAGTCGGCGGCGCTGGCCGGATGGGAGACATCCTATTGGTTATCTATATGCCTCGATTCAATCTTTTATCTCCGAATGAGGAAAACGTCGACCCAGTCTCTGAGATCTGCAGTGCGGGGGAAAACCTGTTCCACAACTTGCCGCGCGAGCTTGAGACATGGACTTCGTGGCACAGAGAGAGGACGAGGACTGGAAAGGAGAGAATTTGGCAGGAGTCGCGCATTGAAACCTATCTCATCATTAGCAGCAATCTACGCTGTCCCTGCCATGTGGACGCCATGAGGAAAACGAGAGGCGTAAGTGTCTCAACAACAAAAATTCAAATCTGTAACCATGAAGTTGTTGACCCTGATAAGGGGGTTCTGGATGCACTCTACCGCAAAAAGAGCACGAGGAGAGCCAATCGCTTGACGTGCGGCCAAACGTTTGCGAGGCCAGGTACCATCCGGGAGAATGTGCGCGAAGCAGGCGAGCCACAGAAAAAGCATGTGCTGTACAGGGGGTCGTGAGATGC
>WJFF01000026.1:155278-166309 GCA_011800825.1 Fonsecaea pugnacius | reverse complement strand
ACTAGTCGACGTGGATGATCGGGAGATGAACGATCTGATCCTCACGGCCACCGTCTTCGACGCCTCGCATCGCTTGGATCTCCTGGCCGAACAAGCAGGCGACGCAGATGTCACAGATGACGCTGAGGAAATGGACACTGACGGTGACGGAGATTTCTTGGATATTGCAGAACGCATGGATATGGATAGACCGTCACCCCCGCCACCAGCACTTCCTGCTCAAGATGTTGGAGACCCCGGAAACAATGTGGCAATGGGCGAGGATGCTTCTCCCACTGATCCAGATAGCAATGCCAATTATCTCAACATACCAAGGACGCCTGCAACCTCCTCGCGCAGGACACGACACCGATCCGCGCCGCCAAACCACTGGAAGTTAGCTCCGTCAGGTCAACCTCCCCAGAGCGCAACCATTCCTGTCTACGAAGATCTGACCAAGAACATTCGGGTAGACTCGATGATTCTCTTCGATCTGCGCCTGTGGAAACTCGCAAGAACAAATATGCGGGATCTCTTCATCAGCACACTAGTCAATATTCCCCAGTTCAAACGTGTCCTTGGACTAAGATTCTCTGGTCTGTACACAACCCTCGCACAGCTCTATCTCGTGGCAGATCGCGAACCGGACCACTCCATTATAAACCTGTCATTGCAGTTATTGACCACGCCCTCGATCACGGAAGAGGTGATTGAGCGGGGAAATTTCCTCACGAATTTGATGGCCATTCTTTATACCTTCCTGACTACTCGGCAAGTGGGATTTCCCAAAGATCTCGACCCAGGGGCCACTCTAGGCTTTGACGCTGGATCCGTTGCCAACCGTCGACTCTATCATTTCTTCTCTGATTTGAGATACTTCCTCGCTTCCCCATTTGTACAAGCCAAGGCCCGGAGCGAGCCACAGTATCTCTTTCAATTTCTCGACCTGGCGAAGCTGTCCCAGGGCATCTGTCCAAATGTGAGAGCTGTGGGAGAACATGTTGAATATGAAACAGATGCTTGGATCAGTGCCTCTTTATTGACACGAGACATCAACAAACTCTGTCGACAGTTTGCCGAAGCATACTACGTCTCCAAAGACAGCAGTCCTTCGGCTCTACGCTCGACCTGGGACGCAATCTCGCATGCTGCGGGTGTCGCAATCATAAATTCTGTCGGGCTTGAGCGGCGCCGATTCGAGCAGGCAGAGATTAAAGAACCTGTCCGCTTTCACACGGTGGCCCCTTACGGCTACAAAGTTGTCAACTTCGTAGTGGAGAAGGGCGCGTTAAGTTTCCATCACCCGCTGCATTATACGCTCTCCTGGTTATTAGAATGTGGGAAGGAATTTAAACAGTCCATAAATACTCTCCGGGATACCGCGCAGACGTTCTTGTCCCACCTCTACGATACCCCTCTAGGACCCCGAGACACTGCGATCAAAACTGCTCTCAACTCGGCCGACGATGCCCTCCTCGCAATGTTCGACTTTCCCCTGCGTGTGTGTGCCTGGTTGGCGCAGATGAAGGCCAACCTCTGGGTCCGCAATGGGATGAGTCTGCGCCATCAGATGGTACAGTACAAAAGCGTCGCCCATCGTGATGTTGGCCACCATCGAGACTTGTTTCTCCTGCAGACGGCACTGGTAGCCTGTGACCCCAGCCGAGTGCTCGCGTCGATGATCGATCGGTTCGGCCTCTCTGCTTGGATGCGGAATGGGTTTGAGTCCCTCGAGATCTGCGACGACAATCAGATGCTGGACCTGGCGGAAGATTTTGTCTATCTTCTGATCAATCTACTCTCGGATCGGGATGCTCTCATTTCCGACCGCGACAACCCAGAATCTCAACTTCTTACGCTTCGAAAGGACATTGCTCATACCCTCTGTTTCAAACCGCTGTCATACTCTGACCTCTATGCTCGCCTGACGGAAAGAGCACAGGACCACGAACAATTACAAGAAGTCCTTGAGCAGATGACCAAATATAGGCCACCAGAAGGTCTCCATGACTCTGGCCTGTTTGAGTTGAAAGAAGAGTACTTGCAAGAGCTGGATCCATACAACTCCCATTTCACCAAAAACCAGAGAGATGAGGCCGAGAACATCTACAAAAACTGGATGGGCAAAAAGTTGCACAAACCACCAGAAGACATCGTCCTAGATCCCAAGCTGCATCCTATCCCCTGCGAGGCGTACGCCAATCTCTGTGCAGTTGTCAATACCACTCTTTTCGCAGATGTCATCCACAAGGCGCTGGTCTACGTCGCACATGGTCATAAGTCTAAGGCTGGTGTTTCGGCAACACGCGTTGAAGCCTTCTTTCAAATTGTTCTCCAACTCGCGCTTATTGCTACGTTGGAAGACAATTCGACTCATGATGCGATCGAAAGTCCCTCCTTCATTCGCCATGCCATGAAGCTTGAATTCGAATCCTTTAACAGGCCACCATCCACCATAGTTGCGGTGCTGTCCAAGATATGGCTTATGGAAGAATTCAGCTCTTGCCGAAGCAAGATCAGACATATGCTACGGCTGTTCCATCAGAGTTTGCCCGACCAATTCACTACGGCGACACGAAACTTGGATTTCCCCTCAGGCAGATTTGACACAGCCTCTCCTGCTAACGTCGAAAGCGAGATTGAGGCCAAGAAGAAACAGGCAATGGAACGAAAAGCAAGAGTCATGGCTCAATTTCAGCAGCAACAACAAAGTTTTATGGACAAACAAGGCATGACCGACTGGGGAGACGAAGACTTGGAGTCTCCAGATGAAGAGCTACCCAAATCAACTGAAACGAGGCACTGGAAATATCCTGCTGGACTATGTATACAATGTCGTGAAGATACGTCTGATTCGAGATTCTATGGCACGTTTGCTATGGTGACCGACGCCCACATCTTACGGGAAACAGATACGGATGATGTTGACTTTGTTGGTGAGCTCTTCGCGATCCCAGACAACCTAGATCGCTCTCTCGAGAATATCCGGCCATTTGGTGTCTCGGGATCCAATCATGAACAAGTGAAGCGTCTCACAACGGATGGCCAGGAGGTCACCGTTGATTTTCAGGGGCTAGGAAAAGGCTGGCCACAAGGGTATACTATGAAGGGCCCAGTCTCGACGAGCTGTGGGCACATCATGCATTTTACGTGTTTCGAAAACTACTATCAGTCAATTACACGGAGGCATTCGCAACAGGTTGCCAGGAACCACCCCGAACGGATCTCTTTGAAGGAGTTCGTTTGCCCGCTGTGCAAGGCGCTTGCGAATACCTTCCTGCCGATCGTGTGGAAACATTCACAGCAGTCCTACCCCGGAACGCTTGAGGTGTCGCAAGAGTTCGACTCTTTCTTGGACAATAATCTGCCATCAGCCGACTCGCCGACGGCTGCTCAGGATCCCTCATTCAATGCTCATGCCTCACAGACCTACTTGCAGACGTTGGCGACATTCTCCAACAGCTCCCTGGCCCCGGCCATAGCTCGCTGGCAATCCGGCGACCTCACAATAAGTCCCACAAGCCAAGCATGGGCCGAGCGACCCGAGCTTACCGCTTTCGCTGAGCTCTCAAGCATCTACGGCCGGCTTCGAGAAACTCTCGCGATTGTAGCGGCGACCAGCCGAGTCGTGGCTCCTCGGGAAGACTCGTCCCTGAACCACTTTCAGCTCTTGGTCGACACATTGGTCAATACCATAGCTTCAGTCGAGATCGGTCACCGGGGCCGCGAGGCCGAATTTGGCACTTCGCTGTTGACAAGCATACCGCAGCAGACGCTCAGCCACCTCCAAACGCTGTCGTCTACCTTGAATGCTTACGCCGCTACAGGGGCCTTGACGGTTCGCGGTTCTGTTGAGACGCAGTACCGAGAACTTTGCGACCGTCTCGAGCGTCAGCTGGTTGGTACATCGGAAAATACGACGCCCTCGCCCGAGTCTGAGAACGAATTGCCTCTCCTTTTAACGGAGCCTTTCCAGTTTCTGGTCCAGGCAACGATGGTGCTTGGCCCCATTCGAAACCTACAGTTGCGACATGTTCTACAAATGGCGCTGACCATTGAGCTCCTCCGAGTGGTCGTGGCTTTCTTACTCAACTCGACCGCCCTCCTAAAGGTGGGCGAAATGCTCACTCAAAACCAGATCCGCCATGCCACTATTCCAACCACGGAAACGGAGCAGCTACGTAGCGTGGAAAGCATTGTTCTCTGGGCAATACAACAGATCCGACAAACCAACAACGGTTACGACATTCCCAATAATTTGCAGCAAATGTCACCCAGTACAGCTGCCATGTTATTCAAACTGTGCAAGGTGTATGCTCTTGCTTTTCTGCGTAAATCCGCCATCTTCTTTCACGTCGCGCATGGTGTCGATTTCCCTACCACAGCTGGCTCTGAAGCAGGGTTGTCGGAGCTCGAGCGTCTGTGCCATCTCTTACACTTGCCAAACATTGATGACATTCTCCGATCATTTGGCGAGTACTCGACTTCCGACGCTCTGAAAAACCGCGCAGGCATCTGGCTTCAGGAATGTATACGTTTCGAAGTGAAGAGCAAGATGATGCTTCAGCTTGTCGGTGTACCCATGCGCCCGCTGGGTATCAAGTTGTTACATCCGGCACCGTTTGAGTTGATTGGGCTTCCGAAATACTTTGATGTTCTGATGGAAGAGTCGCACAGACGCCGGTGTCCCACCACGGGCAAAGAGGTGCTGGACCCTGCCCTCTGCTTGTTTTGCGGGGAGATCTTCTGTTCGCAGACTGTCTGCTGCCAAACCAAAGATAAGCGCGGTGGCTGCAATGCGCATGTCCAAAAGTGTTCGAGCCCGATCGGCATGTTCTTGTTTATACGCAAATGTCACGTCGCACTACTGCATGTCACAAAGGACCCCAAGGCTGGCACTCAAGATGCTCTCCGGCGAATGCAAGGGCTGCCACCAAGCTCCACCATGAGCCACGGATCCTTTTTCCCAGCACCATACCTGACTAAACATGGGGAGACGGATTCGGGGTTGAGGTCGAAACACCAGTTGATTCTCAACCAGAAACGGTACGATAAGCTGCTGAGAGATACGTGGTTGATGATCAATGGCAGTGTATGGAGCACAATAGCTAGGAAGCTGGAGAGTGAGGTCAATGCCGGGGGATGGGAAACACTGTAAACACTATCGAAGGAGACTTGGAGACTTGGAGCATCATCCGGACTCTTGACCACTCTGCGTTGTGAATGGAGGGAGGAGTACTCGGTAATGGGTTATCATGCGATTATGAAAAGGCCCGGCAAGGGCTTGGGGGTGGGCCTTGGGTTGGCTCTGATGGCGTTACATAGGTGATTATCGTCAAAGTCCGAATGTAGTTTGGGGGGCTTTGAAGTGATGTACATTGGTGATATGATCATCTAGTGGTATAATCATACTGCTTGTATCATGAACATGGTTGTGATTGTTGACGACGAGGCTGCCAATGCCAAGCCTTGTGATAGTTTCAAGTGGGCGCTTAGTTGTCTTAGTTGTTGTAGAATCCCCGAACCAGCCCAGCATGATTGGCTTCGGATGTTTCTTTTCAAGTTTCATCACCCGCAATCCATCTCCAATCGCACTCATCACACTTGATGTCTTCGTCTTTTCGACCCAAGGCCCGTCCTCAGAGACCCTTGGCCAGAGGCAGTGCAGGTGTCCCGCACTGCGTTCGAGATGGCGCCGTCCAAAGGGCCAGAGCCATGCAGACGCCCATCTGGTTCAACATAAGCTGAGTTGATATTGCAAGAGGACACCGGACTCCATGTCTTTTCGCTTTCTCGACTCTTCTGCTGTGCAGACCTTCCCTCCATATTCTTACAATCCACACGCCCTTCGACTCAGCTTGCGTCTACCTCTTCCACCGGCAAAAAGACGCCGCTGAACGATATCACTCAAGGCTAAAGCCATGACTTCATCATCTCTCCCGCGACCGCTGCTGCACGTCCATGTGCTTTTAATATGCCTCGACCTTCTTGAAAACTCACGGGTCCTGGCGCAGTCTGGTGACGGTGGGGGCGCTCAGGGCGTGGAACCGGGCGACATTGGCTCCGGCCCTGGTACTTCCACCGAAGACGCCGGGGCTGCAGGACCAGACACTGGGTCTGTGAATTTGAGTCGTGGGGCTACCATCGCAATCGCTGTGGTTGTGAGCATCGTGGTCGTTCTTGGTGGTGAGTCTGCCCCTTCGGTGTGTTTTTCAACTCGAGCGTCCTAACGCGATTGACTTTCACTCTTTATAGTCACGATGACTGTTCTATTTTACCTAGCAAAGAAGAGACAGTGGAAGATCAAGGAGAGCATCCGACGGTCAGCGAGGAGGGTCACAAGCGCTGTCAAGGCTGTAGCCACGCCAATTACCCCTAAGAGAATGACCTTCTCCCCAGTCGAGAAGCGACGGCGAATGGAACATACATCGAAGAATGCGAACAATCAATTACTCCAATCAGAATCGAGTATGACCAATGAAAAGGACGCAGCAGGTGGAAGCCGATCCTCGTCGGCGGGCAGTGGTCGTGACCTTGAAAAGGGACTGCCAGATGGTACCGTTAGGGTCGAACCAAAAGGGGACAACGGCTCAGTGAAGGCGAAAGGTAAAAAGAAGGACAGAAAACGCCCGAGGCCTCCCAGCGTAACCATTCCGTCTTCGGCCTTTGAGATGGACAGCCCCAAGACGCCCATGTGGAAGAGGGTGTTTGGACGGTGAAACATGGCTTGAGGCGTCAGGAACGCCCTGAAACAAGACTCATGGACGGGAGCAATACGTGATTACGAACACTTCAGGTGGAGTACCAATACCTATTGAGAGCATGCCATGGGAGAACATGTTGATATGTCACACGTGCCATATGTTGGACTGGAATCATGACAATGAACAGGAGATACAAACAGCTCTAGGTTTCTCCTAGAGATTTTGCCTTGAAATTTCTACTCTGCCTGTGAACGGACGCTCTCACATGCGCATGCTCTCGTTCCTCCGATTTTGACACGAGCGGCAGATCTGTCACCGCCCAAGGGCAGAGACAGGTCCGCAGCACGGAACCCAGCAGTCCCTGGATAATCACTGAGGAACACATGTCCATTGATGCTGTGATCAACGGGGATGATAAGGACGTGATAAAAGGTGCAGCCGTGACCTGATGCTCAGTCTTGGCCTGACACAACGACTTGAGAAGCTGCGCGGCCACCACTGCATCTCATTTCACTTTTCCTTGTCATCTCCCCGGCCCAGTCCCCTCGACCACTGCACTTCTAATCCAATCCTCATACAATGGCTGGAGAAGCCGAGACACCACAGTGCCCTCAGCTTCACAGTGGCGGACAGAAGCTCAGGGAGGTTCCTCGTGGAGACGTTGCCCATTGCATTGAAGGTCCAGGTTTGCTGCATCAAGCTCCATATAGCACCAACACTAACACTAACACATGTGCAGAAGACCGAGCAACACCCTCCGAAATGACGCCCGAAGCACCTCGCAAGGATGAGCCGATTCCTCAAACCACTTACACGCACCAGGTTTCCGTTCCTTTTCAAGGGAGACAGGGAGCAGAGACTGTATCCAGCGACGAGGTTCAGTTCGACTTTGCACCAATCCAACAAAACCGCTTAGATCTCCAATATATGGAGCCTCCCGTGGACGTAGATCACCAAATTGTCCACAGTCCAGAATCAACACCGACACCCAAGGTCCACAGAATAACAAGGGCAAGGCCTGTTGGACACAGAGCAGCCAGCTCAGATGTAGGCTCGACCTACGAAAGCAGAGTTTCAAAGTCTCCAAGGACACGCCGTTCGAGGCCAATCCAAAATAGTCGAGGACGCCGACTCCAAGACTATGGATCGGCCATACCACAGCCATCAGTAGATGATCTGCTCTTCCTTCTCATGTCTCGATCACGAGAAGAGACGCAAAAAACTCTTGAGGGGCTGGAGCATCTTAAACACGAAAATCAAGGTCTGCGAGAGCTAAATGAGCAGACTGAAGCCGAGCTTCGACGGACTATCAAGGAACGAGACGAATGTGCCCGGTATTCGGGATTTGTCGCCCAGAGCTTGGAGACTTTCAAAGAGAAGTACTACAAAGTGAAGAAATGGGCTCTGGAGACAAACAAAGACTGCGAGAAGCTACAACAAGAAGCCTCAGTATTCCAGCGGACTCTGGCCGGGTTGACCAAAGACCGAGATTACCTGCTCACTCAATTGCATGAAGTCCGATGCTCTTCAGACTCAGCCTCAGTACAATTGGAGAACATTCGGAATGGTGTCGGTGAGGCACAAGCAATGGCAGAGAACCGCATCGCAACGATCAATCAGTTGGGTGCTTTCGGCAGGGCCCAAGCCGACCATTTGATGAGCGAGAAGCAGAGATGTCGGAAGTTGGAGGCTCACATAGTCTATTTGGAACAGGAGAAAAATAAACAGAGTGTCAGCCTCCAATGCCAACAACTGGCCACCAATCAAGCCCTGCAGGATATCTCGAAACAGCTGGGCGAGCTCCAGAATGATAGAGTAGAGGAGGATTCCGCGACTGACCGTATTCTGGAATGCTTGTGTCGAATAGAGTCGGTGATCGACAACAACCTGCTGGTGAAATCAGATCTTGTTCCACTGAGGGAGGATTGTCCTTCAGTTTCTTCATCGCTGACCAAGCTTGAGGGTTCGCTATCGGAAAAGGTTCAGTCAGCAATAGCAAGTCTCAAGCATGACTTGCAACATGACTTGTACACCCAGGTGTCGAGACTCTTATCAGAAGTGCAATCAGGTAATATCAAACTTGCTGAAGCCAAAGCAGAAGTGGCGCGACTGGAGGGAAAGACAGGGCAGACTCAACAGATTATAGAGCTCCTTCGCGAGGCGAAGCATGAGGCACAGAAGCATGAGGCGGAATTGCAGGACACCACCAAAGGTCTTCGAAACAACAGAGAGGCAGCTCTCATTCAAAATGAGGAGCTCCGGACCTCATTGAGAACAGTCACAACAAAGTGGCAAACGGCGTGTTCTGAGCTGGAAAAATGCAAGCAGGACAAGAACGAAACCCATGCGGAAGTGATTGATTTAACGATCCGGCTGAGCGAAGCCATGGCCGAGCACAATTCCCTTCGAGCTGAGTTGATCGCAGGAGAAAGCATCTTGAGCGACCTCCAGCAACAAAATGAAGAGCAAAATATGGAGGTAAGGATCTCTACCCGGCTGATCAGGACAAGACACTGCTAACACCAAGTAGTTGATGAACACAAATGCTCGTCTTTCGAATCTACAGAGGGATTATGACCATGAGATACAGAGAAGCCTTGAAATCGACGACGAAATGGCGAGGACCAAAGCTCAGGACTTGCAATTACGGCGAGATCTCGAGCAATCTCGTGAAGACACAGCTACAGCGGTGATGGCTCATCAACAGTTGCGAAATCAGATAGGTGAACTTGAACACAGATTGACTGAGGCAGACGATACCGTTCGACAGCTCAAAGAGACCTTGAAGTCCCTGGAAGAGGCTACGGTAGAGCTGGAGTATCTAAGAAAGCAACAATCATCTCTGGAGCACCTCAAAGAAGAGTCGGCATCTCAAATCCAGCAAATCGCAAACAAATCCAAGGACATTGAAATGCTCCAGAAACAGCTCGAGAGCCTGCGAAATAGATCTGCCGATCTCGAAGAACAGGCCAGAGAAAAGGATAGATTCGCCGACGAAAACATTGGCCTCCACAATGACTTGAAGGACTTGAGGGCACAGGTTTCTGAGAACAACGATCTACAGGAGAAACTCCAGCAAAAAATCACTGAGGTTGCTGTACTCGAATCTGCTCTTGCTGCTGCTCAGATTCAAGGGGGACAAGTCAGCGAGCAAGAAAGAGAAAATTCTTTCCTCAAGGAGGCCATCAAGGCGACTACAAAGGAGCTTGAACAATTGAAAGAACAGTGCGGTCAGGTTGCTCTCTTGCAGGAGACCGTCGGGGAGCGAGATAGTCAGATCACCGAATTAAGGAAGGACCTAACGTCGTTCAGCAAGCAAGCCGAAGAGCTCAAGGATCTTCGAGCCGAGCTTCAGGAGAAAGAGGAGAGGTTAGCAGCCATGCAACAGCAAATCCTTACTCTCGAAGGCGCCGTGTCCAATGCCAAACTTGACGGTGATGAGGCAGATTCCAACCAGCCGCAACGCAGAGTCGCAGATCGTTCCGGAGGTGCAAAAGATTCCCATCACAACGAATCACTTCACACACATCCGCTTCCCGATGGAGGCAATGTTCAATATCTCGTTGGCAACAGTGCTTTGCCCTTGAGTCAGTCGGATCCAGTGACTGCTGCCATACAAATTGTACCAGAGACACAGCTCGAAAGCCAACAGTCCCCACCAGTGAATCCAGATGGCCTTATACTACCTACAAGCCAGGGCCAGGAAGATAGTGCCTCAGACCTTAGTCCAGTTCCGAGTGATCACGGGGAGGCTGATCTCGACGACGTGATTAGCCAGGGCTTTGGTCCCAGGACGAGGCAGTACAACCTTGGTGAAACGTATATCTGGCCGAAAGGACCTAGCGGTATCAGACACCACGAGGAGACTGCTGAGCGGCCCCCGTCCAGTTCATATGGGTCGCAGAGTGATCAGATGCTTCTGGATCAAATCAGCGAAAGTGAGTCTCAAGGTCCAGACGGTGTCGATACCGTTCAGATCCAACCGACCTTTGCCATGCCTGGAAATAGGGTGAAGGCGAAGCAAGGACCGAGTCCCAGGAGATTGAGAAGCGAACTTCGAGGTCATAGTCATCGGTCCACTGCTTCTCCTGGGCCTAGCGCCGTGTTTCAAGGCAATCGAGCGTCCACGCCTGTCATCACGCGTGAGCGTGAGAGGTATCGGCCCAATTCGGCAGCTAAACGTCGAATAGAGCCCGAGAATGAGGAGGTCAAAACCCCCACAGAGAACCCCAAACGTCTCAAGCGAACAGCTGCGAACCTAGAGGCGGGGAAGTTACAGTCCACGACGCCGAAGCAGAGAGTGGAAAAGCCTTCACCCCGAGGTGCCATCAGTTTCCGCAAGAGCAGC